>JANHFQ010098635.1:0-10961 GCA_032468035.1 Aparallactus werneri | reverse complement strand
TCTATTCCTGACAGCAGGAAGAGGTGGGCTAAGACCAAAGGTTATAAAAGATACGGACCTCCTTTGTTACACACTTCACTTCACTTCATTCTCACTTCCACACACTTCTCTGCACACTCCACATTATACACACTGAGAGCCTGCGAGCTCTAGGAGCAGAGATGTATTCTTTATTGTAAAATAAAACCTATGCATCCCTATGCATTAGGACAGTGATCAGTACATTGACCAGATAGATAGATCTGACATAAGTGCTAGTGCTAGTGCTATCTGAGGAGAGTCCACCTCTTTGCTCTCCTTTTGTCTGTCTTCAGTCTTTTCCCCTGGACTTTCATTTGTGTCAAAGCTGAGTGAATGAAGGTATAAAAAAGATTGCTCTTCCCACTGTAATGGGCAGGAATTGTGTTCCTTTCCCTTCCCAGATGTGGGTGAGTGTGTGAAGCAGACCTACCCATAGCAGTGGGGCTGTCCTCTAACCAGTCGCAGTTCCCATTATTGGAAAGCTGAAAATGGGAGAGCAATTTACACACAAGGACTGAGGGTGGAATACTTTTCTACTATTCAGACAACTGACAATGCAATAAAATTCAATCATTAAAAGTTAAACCTTTCTCAAGAAATATAGAACAAAAAAAGGAGGAGGAAAGATTTGTGCATGACAGACAAATGAAAGAGAACTTGTGCATGAAATTGCTGAGAAGAAAATGTTCACCTGTGAGAATGCCAGAGCAGCGTTCACCACGAACCACGCAAGCACAAGAGTCCTCTTGAGGTAGGAACAGCCATGAGGAACTCGGTGGTCCCAGCTGCGTTTGACTCTCCTCATCCTAAACAAAGCAAGTAGCAAAACCTGATCATTATAGAAGGACTGCAAAGATTGCTTCAATCTGGAGGCCTTGAAGCCTTGAAGAGGGATCCTTCTCAATATGTTTATTGAAAATATTGAGCTGAGAAGCAGAGTGAAGGCATCACTGATTGCTTCCAGCCCAACATTAGCTACTGGCAGGGGTAGTTAATTTAGCCAGATATTCAAAATATCCCTGCAGTAAAGAACCTCTTGGTATTTGGGAACAAATATCTGATATTCAAGCAATAATCTTGCATGCAGTTTATATATATATATATATATAGCAGAGAGAGAGAGAGAGACAGACAGACAGACACACACACACACAGAGAGAGAGAGAGAGACAGAGAGAGAGAGAGAGAGAGGGAGAGAGAGACAGAGAGAGAGAGAGAGAGTATGTACAGTATATGCCTTATACACTCTTCAACGGCTGCACAAATCTCAACCAAACTTGCCACACACATACCTTACTCTCTGGAGATGAACACTGTGGGGGTTACACATGCCATCGAGGGGTCTGAGCTCCCCAAAAAGGCTGCCAAAGAGGTGACCCCCCCACCAACAATGACAGGCAAGTGAGTGCAATTTTCTCTGGCATTCCACAAGGGGCGCCAGAGAGCAGCATCAGGCTTCAGAGCTGCCACTCTGAGAAGGCAGCTGGTCTGAGAAGGCCTTGTTGATGTTGGCTTAATCACATTGGTGTGTTTGGCGGTTGTTCCTGGGAGTTCTGGAGTAAAAAAGAGTTAACTTGCTGGTGTGGTCTCTTCTTTTCCCAATGACGCCCAGCATTTGAGTTTATTTATAATAGTATTTATATACCACACCTTTTCATATGTGACTCATATGTGAGTTGACAGGAAGCCAGCATCAAAAGTATCATCTTAAGTGAAGGTCTTGTTTGGAGCCTCCCTGTACTGCAGCGACGTTGTCTTGGGTGGCGTGGCACAAAGATGGGTGGGCATGGTGGTCACCTATTCTGGTAGCTGTTCAGTTGGTTGGGGAGCCAGAAGGCGACTGCATCAACCAGTGGAGAGCTATCTTCGGGATTCTGCTCACCAGCTGTTCTGGAGCTGTTTGCGTGTGCCGGCTGGGTATGAGTGAGACTGTTCCTCTTGTTGCTTGGATATCCAGAGAGCTGGCAGACTTGGCTGGGGATTCAACGGGCCTGGACAGATTATTGGAGTGGTTCCAGGAGCAATATGAACAGAGGCTGTCCACACAGTGGTGGCCACCAGATAGGGGGAATGCACCTTATTTAAAGTCCTTGCTCAGTTGTTAGAGACAGAGGAAGGTTCCATGGATGAACACATGGAGCAGGGAGCTGGGGCTGGCCCATTGATGGAGGAAATACAGGAAGACGTGGTGGAGGAGCATGCAGAACAAGTGGTTCAAAGAAGATGGAGGCTGGCTGCAGCCATTGACGGATGAGGTATTGGAGGAGGAGAAGTACAAGGTGGCTGCTGACCCAGTGGTTCAGTGGCAGAGGAGGGTGGAGCATTTTGAGATACCGGAGGAGGAAGAATATAAAGACACTGTGGACCCGGGGGTACATTGGAGGCAGAGTCTGGAGAGGTTGGATACATTTGCTTCCCCTACAAGGTGAAGGCCATCCGAGGGGCCAGTTGGCCAGAGTACTGTTCTAGGCCAACCTGGGTTGCGGAGAGACAGAAAGGGGCTGGTGGAGGACGATAGGAGTTGTTACCTGGACTCTGAGGAGGTGACTATGGGAGCACTGTGGGATTGATAGGGTGAGGCCAATTACACCGGATAAACCCGAGAGAGCCAGGGCCAGCCAGATAGTGACCCTCCAATGTATCCATACCATGATTGGAGGCCTAGGGGAGTGCTATTCTGGGGCAGTTTAGTGAGAGAACCAGCTACCCATCTGGATGGAGTGTACACACAGACAGGGTACAGGAGGAAGAGGCCTCTATTGACCAAGGTTACCTGCTGAGGGGTTGGGCTGTGCAGCCTTATGCTCCCCCTCTGATTCCAGTTTCTTTTGTTGGGGCTTCAGAGAAGGTGGCTGTCGTGACCAGTGGTGACATCATTCAAGAGGAGCTGTGTATACGGATCTGCTGAGATGTTTAATTCCTTAATGCTGACTTTAATGAGCAGAAGCTGTCATATTTCCATTTGTTGTGTGACTTACTAGAAGTAAAACAAACCTTTCAACATTGGGAGTGTGTTAGTTTTTATTCCTTGAGGATTACCATCGGCCGGAGATTGCAATAGTGGCTTTCTTTTTAAGCCAAGTACTTAGCCACCTGGACACTTATCGTTATGCCTATCCAACCCATTCGTCCCGGGTAACAGCTGTATCAGCAGTTTTGCAAGGATGAGTGGTGAACTGGGTGGCTGGACTGCATAACAGGCCACTCTGAGGAACTCCTCAGCTTCAACGGGTCTGTTCCTTGATGTGCTGATGGCCCAGTTTGAGGACATGGCCCATGAACATCAAGTGGAGGGAGAGCTGATGGCCCTGAAGCAGAATGGATGAGCCGCGAAGGAATATGTGGATGAATTCTGCAACTTAGCTGGCAAACTGAACACCTGGGCCGAGCAACAGTTGGTGTATCAATTCCACTCAGGATTGGATAAGGACTTAAGGCAGACCTGCTACACCAGGGGTTTATCTCCACACCTAAGGGCTATGTACCATGCGGCTATGGAACTAGATGTAGCTTTACAGGAATGTCACAGGGGGGAGACTGCCCCGTGTTGATACACCGGTTATTCTGTCCCATACAGTGTGGTACGCCCTGGGACAAGGACCCCGTCTCCCACAGTTCGTCCAGTGTTGTGGTGTTACTGGTGTGGGCAGGTGGGACAATGAGCCTTGGAGTGCAGCATCCCACTTCCCAATGCAGCCACAGCCCAGTCCTGACCAATGGGGACCCCAGGCAGAAGCCCGGGGTGAGGTCGGGCCTTAACGGAGAAGACCAGTGGGGCACTGCAACAGTCATCAGAGAGATCACCAGGAGGAGCTGCATATGTACCAGTGGCTGCACCTGCAGTTGGATCATATGATGATAGTGAAGAGGAGGAGGAGGACCCTATGGTGAGTGAACCCGTTCCCCCATTTGTAATCCCCGTTGTATTACTGTTAATAATCAATGATTAATAGTGCTGAAATACTGTCATATCTAAATCTACCAACCAAGAGGGGTTATAATTCAAACATGTTCTAACTGAGTTGACAGTTGCTAACTGACATTGAAAGACTATATATGTAACTCCTCCTCTTATGTGAATTCATTCCTTGTCACAGAGCTCTTTATAGAAAGACTCAAGGACCAACAAGATATAGTTATCTTGTTTATTAATACAAATAGAGTTGTATAAAAGTATTGACTCTGAATATCTGTACTATAGAATTTATGGCAACGGACATCACCTTCAAAATAGTCTGACAAATGGTAGCAAGAGGAAGGTTGCCCTTTAAAATCTTATAGCCAGATCTAAAAATGCCTGGATCGATCAGAAAAATAACTCACTATTCAAGCGTTTTAACTAGAGCAAGTGCTTGCATGAAGACAGCCCAAATCCTATGGAGCACAACTGAGGAAAGGACAAATTTGGCTGAAAAGCCACAACAACCCATAGAAGAAGACATTGATCCTACAAGACAACTGCCTATTCCAATAACCTCCAAATTGTCACAACCCGAATAGCCTCGAACTGAAGAAGGATGGACCAAAACAGAAGGAGAAGAAAAAATTGAAGAATCTACCACCTCTCTGCTTAGCACAGATGAGAATAAAGAACTTCAATCTGCCATATTACAAGCCTTTGGTTTACCAGCGAACAGCAAAGATCCGATCGCTGATCTGAGCATTTTACTATAGAAATCAACCAAAGCCAAAACACAGACTGCACCAGAAAACAGAATAACCCCTAAATAATCCAGTAAGGATTATTCAATCTTGCCCCAATATAAATAGGGCGGCTGAAGAACAAAGTGCAGGCTTTCCTCAACGGTTGAGGTCAAAACTCCTGTTTTTCAAAATGGTGGCCTGCCCACAGCTGGCTGTCAGTGAATCTAATTTAAAAGTGCCGATGGCATACATGCCGGCACCCTACATGTCCCAGAGACATAATTTACAACAATTAACAGTTGCACATCTAGCAGTCCAAGAAACCACTGCAAATGAAAATGCCCAATCAGCCCCTCAGCTGACCACACCGATCGCGGCAGGGTTCCCAAGCCTGGACACCCTGATCATGCAACAGGCTCAAGCAAACTGCCCAGGCGGTTAATAAAACCATAGCAGGCCAGGCAACCAAAACAATCAACTCGCCTGCTGAGCAAGAAATTGACTATGCAATAAAGATTTTAACAGTGGCTTTTGGAACCACTATACAAATCCCAATTACCCAGCAAAAGGGGGCCGATGCCAATGAAGGACACGATCCCACAGCTTCACTAACAGCGCCACCATGAGACTCACTGTTTCCAGGGCTCCAGATGATCTCCCAAGGAGCACGGGCCAAAATCCTTGCCCCTATGGCAATGGCTCCTCTCCTGATGATCCCGGCAATGGTACCGCTTCCTACTGCTCAGGCAATGACTTCAGTGATAACATCTCCAGCCTCCGACAAACTTGCCAGCTTCCAGGCCCGAGTGCTGGGCTCCCACATTGTCCAGACTGGCCTCAACATCCTTTTCAATGATCCCAATCTTCGGTGAGGCTTTCGAAGCCTCTACACACCTCCCAGCCGATTTGCAACTCCAGACTACAGACTTGTATTCTGCGGATAGGTCTCTTCAGGGAGCCCAGGGAGATACAACCTACCTTCCTGAGCTCCAGCCAGAAACTACCCGGCATATGCACAAACGCTCCCGCCTACACAGAAACCACAAAATTTCAAGCCGGCTGTCACTATACCTAGCTTTTTAAACAGACCAAACCAGGACAATAGACAGCAGCAAATTTCAAATTATATTCCTGTAAATTCTGCAGCCCTTCCTGCTGACTTTAAAAAATTATCTGGTAGAAATCTTTTAGAATGGGCCCAACAAATCCAGGTAGTTCTTATGAAAGAGAATTCATTATTTATGTTAACTGAGCCACCTGACAAGCCCTGGACAAATGAAATTGAGGCAATAAGTTACAAGGCTTATTGCACATTATTAAGTTCAATAGACTCAGCCCTCTACTCCAGTATTCCCAATAGGTTAACAATTCAGGAAAATTGGGGAAATTATTTAGACTGTTTCATAGCAAAAAAAAAGAAGTATCACCAGCAGAATTTCAAGGGAATTTCATGGTGCCAAATTAAAAGCTGGTGTAAATATGAGTGAGCATCTTTGCAAATTGATTACTATGAGGGCTGATCTATTGCAAAAAGGGGAAGTCATTCCTGAACAGTTTAATAAGTATAATAATTAACTCTTTGTATTCAAGCTGCAATAACTTCATAACCTCATTAGATAATGCTAATAATGATAATATTTCTCTTGAATGCCTCTCAGGTAAATTAATTGCTGAGGATAATCTCAGAAGAGATTGTGCCTCTTACAACAGACAAACTAGGCCCAATAGAAGGTCTGAATATGTTGACAGGGTCAATAATGTAACAAAATGCTACATCTGTGGGGCAGATGACCACATCAAAAGGTGGTGCCCACAAAATTATGATAACAGACCACCTTCTCCACTGAACAGGTCACCTTCTAGCCAAGAAATGGGCAAGGGAAATAGAAGGGGTCATGGAAAAGGTAAACGTGAAAGTAGAAACTCTTATGTAAATGAAATGTCACATCACTCAAGATATTACCAATAAAAACGTGAATGAACTCTGGTTAATGGACTCAGGAGCAAATAAGCCTATAGTATGTAACAAAAGACTGTTTAAAGAGCTTGCTAAGGTAGAGTCCCAGGTAAAGGTTGCCAATGGTGTAGGTGCCAAAGTAACTGGCATAGGCAAGGTAGCAATCCCAGGGTTGGGTGAATTGGGAAACGTATTGCATGTACCAGAGATAAGTTACAACATGATAAGTACCCTCAAACTATGTGATAAAGATGGGATTGAGGTAATTTTCAAAAAGGGTGGTGGGCGTGTCACAGATGGACAGCTAAAAGGGGTGATTAAGGTCAAAGATGAATTACCTTATTATGTTCACATCATAGAAACTAGAAACACTGACCAAGGGAACAATGATAGAAAGGAAGGTAACTCACAAAAATGTATTAAAGAAGTAAATGAAATAACTGAAGTTACTTAGATTCCATTCTGGGGGCTGCTTATAAAAAGCTCAAATAGCTATACTATCATATATATAAATGCTGTTGTAAGCTTTGACAATGTTGACATGTGAGCCACACCTGTGTGCCTTTATTACCTGACAGAATTAACAAAGATAAACATCAGTTACCAAGATATATGGGGGAAGATGTGCCTTCTTAAACTAAATAAAGTCCCCACGAAGCCAACTGATACTTCTAGCTTCATCCTTATATATATTCACTCAAAAAAGGCAATCACAAGCCATAGAGAAAACATTTCAAAACCATTTCCCTTCTTCGATTTTTCCATCAGCTCCAAGTACAAAGATTTTTTTAAAAAACCTGTGTAAAGATCAAATTGCCATGAAAACATTGCAGAAATGGTAAAACGGTCTTTGTTGCTTCTGGCCTTTTTAATAATAATATATAGGGTTTTAAAAGTCTAGTCTTGAAGCAATCAAGTAGTTTCTAGGTGACACAATAACCATTTTGGTTAATCTGACCTGAAGCACAAATAAAGTAGAGGTATATTTTTAAAGCGCTTCTCAATAGTTAGATGGTATACGCAGCCAAGCTACAGCCACACAAAGGAATTTAAAAAGGGAACTCCTGTATGCTCTTTTCAGCATTAAGGGGGGAAAATTCAATCTTGCGCAAATTAAATTTTTCACATTTATAAAAGTTCACTGCATCACCTTCACTTCCCTCCACTTTTTCCACAAATATGTTATCTATCTGTTACTTAAAGACTCATGCTAGCTTAAAATGTCCATACAAACCAAGGGTTGTTGCCAGGTCAACTGATTTTGTTCACCTTCAGGAACGCTTTCCCCCAAACCAATGCATTCCAGATGTATTTGGATTACAACTGATAAAAAACACTAAGCTGGAAACTGGAAGTTGAAATCCTGAACTATCTGAAGAAGATCAACTTAGAGACAGATGCATTAGGATTTAACTGAATATTAAAACATTATCTTATATATCTTACATTTATCCTGTGCAAGAATACAGAACGCTCTATAATGTTCAGTAAAGCTTGAATGATCTTTTTTATTGTTTTTCACTCACAAGCCTAATGTTGGACAAGTAAAATGGTTAGTCCATCTGTCCTTTAAATTCATTTTCACCTATCACCATCACTTATTCATCCATTTACCATGCAGAATTAGCAATAATGGCATACCGGTATGTCAAATAGGCAGAATCCCTAGTAACCCTACTGCAACCCAAAACGCTAATACTCTAGTTTTTCAGTGAGATTTTCCATGGCTAGCTGCTGAACTCTCTCCCTAAACTTAGTTTATTTATCTTCAGTTTTATAACCTTTTCTTCTTGTCTTAAAAATGTATCTCAGTATTCTTTGTCCTTCTACAGAATCCTCCCCAACTGCAGCATGCTTACATCCCCTAATATTTTAACTACATTTCTAAAGCTACCCCAGTTAAATAGGTAAAAATATTTCCAAACCACTAAAGAGTAAAACTTTAAAGCAACATTTGTACTTATATTTACTTGTGATTGATACATATAGATTAAAATAGATATAAAAATAAAAATTATGTTTTGATTCTAATTGTATAGTTAATTGTATATTTGCAAACATATTTTAAAACTAGCTGTTTTATGGAACACCTAAAATTATTTTCAGACTATCATTGCTGATTCTGAAAAGATTCAAAAGACTGACTGAGGCTGAAAAAAATAATTGATTATCTATCAAGATGGGGAAAAAGATGTTTGCAATAGCACCAATATAGGAAAAAGCATTTTGCAACTTAAGAATAAATCAACAAGTCATATGGTGGAAAACAGAAGAGTGTCTCCAAAGGCAATATTTTCAAGTAACCTCAGATTCTGAAGAACATAAAAAAGCGAATCCTACAAAGTATGCTTATCCCAGTGAAGACAGTGTCTAAACGTAAAAGAAACAGGGAATAAGGATGAGTACGAAACTGTTCAGTTATCTGTTGCTGCTTAATGGAGACATTGCATATAATAAAGGAAAGTATGAATTTGACCATCAGGGGAAGAATTTTGCAGATCCTTAGAGAGCAGGATATTCATAGGCACTTGAGAGGCAATAAACATCCATATTGTAGGCGTAATCTTTTTTTAATGTCATTTAACACATGCATTAACATTTTAGCTTCACAGCACAAAGGTTTGTTATGTTTTAATAATGTGTGTTTTGCAAGTAAAGTATGAAGCCACACAGATTAAGAAAACTAGTTCAAGCAAATGAAAGGCCAGTGCCATCTGATGGAGACTTGAAAAAAAGGGGCTGCTTGCTATCATGGAAAAACTGTACCACTTTTCCATTATCCAAAGTTGAGCTAAAAACACATTCATTTTTTTCCCTGAAGAAGAAATATGTACTGTAATCATCAACTCTTGATAATTGGTCACTGCTACCATTAAAAAGGTATTATCTGGGAAAGCTTCTGCAAGGATCTCATCCTTTTGCGTACAACATAAAACAACCAGTGTTCTCTTAGCATTGAAATGTTGTACTCTTAGCATTGAAATGTTGTAGCATTGAAATGTTGACTTACGACCACAATTGAGCCCTTAATTTCGGCTGTTGAGTGAGACATTTGTTAACCTTTCTTGCTTCAGTTGTTAAGTGAAATCGCTGCAGCTGATAAATGAGTAACCCGGTTAAGTGAATTTGGCTTTTCCATTGACTTTGCTTCTCCAAAGATCACACAAGGGGAAGATAAAAATACTACTACTACTACTAATAATAATAATAATAATAACCACAACAGCAGCAATAACAATAATAAATAATAATACTTAAGAGCCATGGTTGTGCAGTCGGTAGGGTGCTGTGCTTAGAGCGCAGCTGCCTACAATTAACTGCAGTTCGAATCTCACCAGGCTCAAGGTCGACTCAGCCTTCCATTCTTTCAAGGTGGGTAAAATGAGAACCCAAAGTGCTGGGGGCAATATATGCTGATTCTGTAAACCGCTTAGAAAGGACTGAAAAATGCCCTGATAGGCGGTATATAAATACAGTGCTATTGATATTACACCTACCTGACAAGGTATATGAATAATGCAATTAAATAAATACTAATACTTTTGTTCAGATTATTCTTTCTAATGTACGCACATCTTTCAGAAAAATTTCTGCTGAATTATCTGGGTGTAGAAAATAGGATTTTTCTCATGCTCTTTGGCTAATGTATTTTATTGAAAAAAATCTTAGGAGAGATTTCATTTTTTGAGATGCAAGTGCTTTAAAAGTTACTTGCTGATTTCTTTTCATCTATTTTTCTCTACTTTTTTGTTTAATTGATCATCTTAGTTTTGTTTGGAATATGCGTATATTGCGCATGTTTAGCATTATAACATTGTTTTGCAATGTGAAACCACTTATGCCTCACACCCAGTTGTTAGCTCACAATAACTCATTTAGGATTGTTCAATGACTCCCTTAGGATTATTGGATTATTCAAAACCAATACCATCAATTATAGAAAAAGTTATGTTTTTCGTTGTTCGTGTCTGTACTTGCTAAGTTCCTATGTTAATGGTATTGATTTTGAATAAAAACAGCAATAGAGATGAAGATCAAGAGATTGCAAATAACAATTGACCTAATAGTTGTATCTTTGCCCTCCCTGTGTGGGTATCATTTGAGATTATATTTAAAATGGAAATGAATGCTATGAAACCCCACAGGATTTATGTATAACAATTGCTAAATCGGATTTCAGTTTGTTAAGCCCATTGATTGCAGTGACTCTTCAATTTGATTAGTTCTTAATCTAAGTGTTCTGACCCAGGATACTCAGACTGTCCCCCCAGCCTTTGTCACCAACCTGGACTCGAGCATAGTTCTTAAACAGCAGTTTAATCACCAAAAACCAGCCAGA
>JANHFQ010096780.1:0-10980 GCA_032468035.1 Aparallactus werneri | reverse complement strand
TTTCTCCTTCCTTCGTATCTCACGTCTCTTCCCCTCCATATTCCTTCCTTCCTCCTTCCTCCATCTCTTCTTTTTCTCCTCGCTCTGTGTTCCTTCCTTCCCTCCTCTTCCTTCCTTGCTGCCTCACTTCTTTTCTCCTCAAGCTTTCTTCCTTCTTCCTTCTCGCTCCTTCCTTCCTTAGGCACTGCCTCCCCCACTGCCTGAATTCTGGGCTGTTGCTCTTTCAAAGGGCAGAAGCATCTTAGGCCAACAGCCACCACCGTAGTTTTGTTGGCCGCAATTCTCCACGTAGTCATCAGCTGATTTGCACTGGAACTCACTTCTTTTCTAGCTCTTTCCCATCAGATGATATGGTGGGAGGGGGATTGCTGGATCATTCATTTGTTTGCCATGCCAGATCCATGGGATACTGAGGAATGAGCTATAGGGACTGAATAGGTCACCATCCCTGCAGAGTACAGTGACTTGTCATAGCTGTTCAGTGAAAAAGAATCTAACATACTACCCCCCATCATTCCACAGATTGTGCTCTTGAATTAATACCTGGGGCTAAATTATCACAGCCACGCATGTACTCCATCACCCAAAATGAATTGGCGGAGATGCAGGCATACATTAAGAAAAACCAAGCACATGGTTTCATCAGCCCCCGTCATGTTCTGAGAGAAAAGGAATGGAGGCCTGTGCTTATGTGTCAATTACAGAGGTCTCAATGCATTATGCATTGAGCCATTGTATCCTCTCCCCCTCCTATAGGATTTGCTTACCGCATTAGCAACTGGAAAATACTTTACCAAGCTCAACTTATGTGATGTGTCTCACCACATCCAGATCAAGGAGGGGGACAAGTGGAAAGCAACTTTTAACTACCCTCTTGGTAGTTTTGCTTACAACATCATACCATTTGGGTTGCAGGGAGCACCTGCTGTGTTTATGCTGCTGATAAATGGGGTGCTCTGTGACTTCCTTTATAGAGGCATGCTGGTATATCTGGATGACATCTTAATTTATGCCTGCACATGGGAAGAACATGCACCCCTCCTGCAACATGTTCGACTGGGGGATGAGCATCTGTACGTAAAATTCTCCAAATGTGAGTTTCATTAAAAACAAATAGGCTATTTAGGCTATAGGATTTCAAACACAGACATACAAATGGACCTGGCCAAGGTTAAAGATGTGTTAGATTGGCAAACCCCTCAAACATGAAAGCAAAAATAGAGCTTTCTGGGGTTTGCCAATTTTTACAGACAGTTTATCCTGTCCTTTGCTGCTGTCGCCTTGCCTCTCACCAAATTGGTAAAATGAGACATTTGGTGCAGAAGCCCAAACCTAACCACCAGTCACCATGGACACCTGAATGTCAGGAGGCATTTAACAAATTAAAAGCTTTATTTGCATGAGAGCCAGCATTGTATCACCCGGACTTAACCAGAACTTTCTTTTCTTTTTTTATTATTATAAATTTATTATTGAAATCCAAATAATAACAATCATAAGTCAATCAAGCTGAGGCTTAAATGAGACCCTGTTCTGATAACCTATTTGTTTCTTCTTTCTTTATTCCTCGCAGGGGAAGTCCTGGTCACGGAGGCCCGCATGTGGTTCTGTCATTCCAGTGGAGGGAAGAGGGAGTGAATCCAGCAACCACTTCTTTGGCTGAGGCCGCACAAATCAGCATGACTCAGCATACTTGCTGGACAGGAGGGGGCACCCTCTACTATATATGGATCAAACGCACAATGTTTTGCTAATGCTGACTTTGATGTACTCTTTCTTATATTGAAGACTGATCCGTCGTGTGTGTGTGTGAATAGAACACATCTGACAAGTATACTGTGTGCTGTGTGGTTCTTTATTTCAACTCACAAGGCAGGTGTGACAGTGATCCTTCCAGGAAATTATTGATTTGCTTTACTGAAAACTTTCTCCTTCAGAGGGTTGAGGAAGGCATGGGAGGCTCAACTCATTGTTCTCCTGAAAGGAAGACTTTATTAGGAAAGTGAGAATAACGGGAACATTAAAGGGAAAGTGACCCTGGACTTCTTGAAAGCAAAGAAACAGTGAGTGCAATCTAATGTGCATCTTGGATGTCAAAAAAAGAGGAGACTTTAATAAACAGAACAATGATAAATAGGATTATTCCCTGTTGGGAGAAGCTAATAGAAAAGAAGATCAGGATAAGTGGATGTTTTTTTAAAAAAACAGGAGACAATAAAAGCACAACTTCAAACAATTCCCAAGGGTGGTGAAAGTAATGAAGAACAGCCGAAGCTGTCAGTGTAGCTATACAAAGGCACTAGCAAAGTGGAGAAAGGAAAGAAGAGGGAGAAAGAGAAAAATAGAGGAGGTGGAAAATAGAGCATATCCCAAGAAAAGGTTATATACAGGGTAGCTCAGAATTCTACAGATAAATCTTAGGAATAATTAGTATTCAGAATAAACTGAATTCTAAGTATTTTTAGCATTTATCTCAAGAATATCTCTAGAAAAGAACAGTAAAAGAGCATGTTTGGATGTTAAATAGAAAAGGAATAATAGAAATAGAAACAGGAAAAAAAACTAGTATAGCAGCTACTCAGTGCAAATGGCAAAATATTAACAAGAAAAAAGCAGAACTATATTGGCTCAACCTCCTCCAGTAAGACATTATGCATTCATTTAGGAATTGTGAAGTACAGACTGAAAGGACAGGAGGACTAAAATGAGGTGAGGGAAAGCTGATTTACGGTACTTTAAAGAGTTGATATCTCCAAGGCCGGATGGTTTGCATCTTAGAATATTGAAGGAATTCTTGATAGATCTGACTCAATCTTTACATATTAACTTGAGAGATCTTGGAGAATGGATAAAGTGTCAAAATGGGCAAAAATAATTAATATCCCTATCTTCAGTAAAGGAGGAAAAAAAGAGGATCCAGGAGATTCTAGTCAATCTAACATCCATTTATATAAAAAGTCTACAGCACATCATTTAAAAAATGATTTAAAAACAATGCAGGCATTATAAGCTATCAGCAGGAATTTGCTAAAAACAAGTCTTGCCACACTTACACAATCTCATTCTCTAAGCTAGTAACTTACTTAGCAGACTGTGGAAATGTTCTGGTCTTATAACGTTCTGATTCTACTTTAATATTCACTGGGCAACATGAAAATTAAATTGATAGAGAATTGGCTTAAAAACTTCTTTTTTAAAAAATAGTCTTTATTAAATATTTTCTAAAATTTACATACCATAGAAAGGAAAAGAAAAGGTCAGGAAGAAAGTAAAATAAAAAGATATATATGTATATATGTACTGTTTTGGATGTTAAGTAATGCAATATAAACTTGAACACAATGTCTTGTTTAATAAGAGTTGGTATGTAAATTTTAAAAACTATTCTTGATATTCAGCAATGGGGTCAAGCGCCTGGGAAATTGGGCGATTCAGGCAGTTCAAATGAGTAAAAAAATTTATTGCAAGCTTAAGGTCTCTGCAAGAATCTGGCCAACTACCAGTCAAGGGAAACGTGCGGGAGATAAGAGAGAAATTCAAAATGGGCTGGACTTAGCTCTCTTGTGGGCACAGAGGAATTTATGACTTATGATGCATTTGAAATCTCCCTCAGGCTCAGCGTGATCATCTCCTACATCTGGTTTCTCATCAAGTTCAGAAAAGGGCCACTATGGTGAACATGGGACTACAAATTAGACCCTATGAAAACTGACTGCAGGAAGTGAGAAAGTTTAGCCTTGAGAAAAAACAACTGGGATGAGGGTTGGCTAAGATAGCACTTTTGAAATACTTGAGAAGATTTCAAATAAAATAAAAGTCAAGAAATATTCTCCATTATTCCAAAGTGCAGGTCTCAGAAACATTTATTTGTGTGCTTATTCATTCATTATGCAATCATACATAGGAACTATGGATTTAATATGTCAGAGGTGGGCCAGGTTAAGAAACAGACTTCACAAGTAATACTGGAACTGTATTTTACTAATATAGACCAGTGTTTTTCAAACCTGACAACTTTAGGATGTGTGGACCTCAACTTCAAGAATTCCCCAGGCAGGAAACTGGTTAGGGAATTCTGGAAGTTAAAATCCACACATCTTAAAATTGCCAAGTTTGAAGATTACTATAAAGATTCTAGTAAAGAATCTTGAAAGTTTGACAGTATTTTCCCCCTCCTCTTATCTATACAGTATATAAAACAGAGGTGTAGCAGAAGTTGTTTGTATGTGGCTGAGTTTGTATGTATTTGCCTTATACACTCCTCCATGCCTGCACCAATCTGCACCAAACTTGCCATGCAGGTAGATTGGCCTCCCAAGACAAACCCTGTGGGGGTCTCACTTGCTCACCTAAAATTGCAGTTTGGTTTGGGGTGATATCTGGAACTCAGACCCTGAGCTAACCCAATTAACCTGAGGAAGTTCTTCCAAAATTGAGCAGTAAACTGCGTAACCCGATCAGAGATGATTCACTTCGGTACCCCATGCAACCTATATACCTGTTTTAGAAACAGTCTGGCCAGCTCTTTGGCTGATGGTAACCCTTTGCAAGGGGTAAAGTGGGCCTGTTTCAAGAACAGGTCTACTACTATCGATATTATGGTGGCTCCTCGGCTAGAGGGGAGCCCTAAAATAAAGTCCATGCTTATCTCTTCCCAAGGTTTCGCTGGACTAGCTACTTGAGCCCCGTGAAGTCAACACACATGTGAAGGCCCCCACCCTTTTTCTCCCTAAATAATACCGGGGCTTTGGACTTTCTTGGAGTGATAAAACCTTGGACTTTCCTGGAGTGATAAAATCTCGGGATAAGTTCTTCTCCAAGTATTTCCTCATCTCCTCTTTCTCGGCCAGGGTCATCAAATACATTTTGGCTTGGGTAATGATGCTCCCGGCAAGAGCTCGATTGCACAATGTGGGGGAAGTTCATCGCAATGGGTCTCGCTAAAGACCTCGGCCAAGTCCCGGTAAGCCTCTGGAATGGTTGCCTCTATCGTTGCCTTCTTAAGGTCCTCGCTCGAGGCCTTCGCTAGGTTGGTCTCACCTCCCCTTCCCCCCACTGAACACAGGGGCCACCTCCTTTAACGGCTCCTCAATTGGCTCAGGTCTGACTGGTAATTTTAATTTCCGGAAGCCTCCTTCCCACCATATATTGGGCCTCCACTAATCCATTCACACCAGCCCAAGCACCACCGCGTCACTCATGACTGGGCCTACCATAAACTGCACAACTTCCCAATGTTCCCCCAACTCTACTCGCATAGGCTCGGTCATCATGGTGGTTGGACTACCCCCCAACAATGACCTGTCCATCTGTTCGAACTGCCTGGGCTTCTTTAGGGGCCCTATCCTAATCCCCATCTTGTCCACCACCTGTTGGCTGACTAGACAGCGGGTAGATCCGGTGTCAATGAATGCCCCGAACTGGGCCTGCTGTGGACAGTTCAGTTTCTGTAGGGTCACGGGCAGAACAAAAGGGTAGACCGGGCTGCTCACCATCGGGTCTTCTTCCTTGTCACTCCCAGGATACGCCTCTAAAGTTCCCAACTGCGAATCAGTTGTTGCTCATTCGGCCGGAGTAATCGTCGGCTTCCTCTCTTGGTTAGCTAGGTGTGCAGCTCTTCGGGATCTTTCTGTGTGGTTTGGGTCTCTCCCGAGACTTCAGTTGGGAACTCGGCCGGTTGGTGGGTTCAGTGGTGGAGGTTTAGGATCATTGTTCACCATCGGGATCCCGCACTCTGAAGAGCGATGGCCTGGTTGGTCGCACCATCAGCATCTCATTATTGCCCTGGGTCTTGGGGTTGGGGTTTTGATCGTCCCCTTGGTAGCTTGAGGCTCTGCCCACTGTCTAGGGGGACTTTCCCCCTTGAGGTGCCAGCCTTTAATTGCTAGGTCTAGTTCACTAGCTGCCCGAAACCAATCCTTGAGGTGGTTCGGTGGTCCTCTCAAAAAACATGCTTGGCATAGGTCTCGGTCTAGGCCTGCTCAGAAGTGATGAATCAGTAATCTCTCTGGCCAATTATATTAATTTGTTGGTCAGTTGTCGGAATTTCTTAATAAATTATTTCACCGGCCGCCCTCATTGCTTGAGGTTCATTAGTTCTCCTTCTAACTGTTGCTCACTGGTCGTATCTTCGAAGCGAGTTTTTAATGCTTCAAGAAATAACTCTATAGACCCTAATTCACAGGCATGCATATTGTGGAGACCAGCCACCAAGTCGGATGTCTCTCCTTGTAAAAACTTGGGCCCATTGCGATGGATAGAAATATGCATACCTGTCTAAGTGGCTAATTACTTGACTCAGGAAGAATGCAAGCTTTTCTGGGTTCCCATTAAACATCACTGGTATGGTCGCGGCATTGTGGTGTGGGGTCCAGTGACCTTGTTGGGACCCATCGGTGAAGATGTCAAAATTGGGCCAGGGTCGTAGTCTTTTCTGGTCCTACTCTCAGGTGTTCTTTCCTGGTACCACAAAAAGGCAGGGAGGTAAGGTTGTGGTCCTTGGACCCTCATCCCTTGCTGTGAGCTCTGGTCACTCCACTTGGGGGAAAAGGGCTCCTCCTCATTATGGCATTCTGGTCTCCCACTCTCTTCCAGAGTGTACCCCAGTTCTCCATAGCACTCCCTCAGCCGTTGCATGGAGGTCTCTCCTTGTCTACTACAGGTCCTTCCCTCTTTATTAATGGGGAGATAGTAGGGTGTCAGTTCAATCTTTAGATTTTCCCCTATCCTGTCTCCCAGAGGTTTATTCTCCCAGGGTCCTTCCCAGTTCTGCTTCTCTCTTATTTCATCACAGAGGTATCTTCCCCTTTGTACCCCTTGATTTGCATAGGACTTCTCTATTCCTGCCAGGATCTCTCTTCCCCAAAGCGCAGAAGGGGTTAAGTTTGCTCCTCTACCCCGTGGTGTTCTCTGGCCATGACCGGTTTGGATTGGATCCCCTGATCTCTCTGCTCCTCTCTCATTATTTTTCTGTATTGTGAAGGGGGGCAATTATCTGCCTATAATCCTCAGCGTTATGTTGAGGGTAGCTTAGTGCTGCCGCCACAATCGCTGGGCCTGGCAGGCACCTCTTTTCTGCCACTTTTGACAGCTCCCGGCCATTCCCTTCACTTTGGTAACTCGCCAACTCACCGCCAAGCCAGGCTGCTTCTCCTCAAAGTCGTGGCAATATCTCGCCTCCTGTTTTGTCTCTGAGGTCTCTCTCCCAGTCAAGGAACTGGAAACGAGCAGCTCTCCTTCGGTCTCAAATCATTGGGTCTGCTGGGTAAATGAGCCGCCATTTTCTTGAGGTTTGTCTCTTCCCCCGGTTTTTGTGGTTAATAATTTCCAGCTTTCTCCGCCTTTACTACTGGCTGCCCCCTTTTTGGTTCTTCTTCATTCGATATGGGTTGTTCATTAACATTGAATTTCCCTGCTCCTGGCTCCTGCAGTCCGTTCCCTTCATGACTGCGTTTTGACAGGTCTGTCATTTTCCCACAAACTGTCAAACTGTCAGCTGTCAAACCTATCAACTTTTCTTTTCTTTATTACTGCTGAAAGAAGACTGGGGTGGTGATTTTTCTGTTGTGCTCTATCTTCTTGCGTTACTGTAAGTATCGAATAAAGGATCCAGACTCTTTGCCTAAACTTTGTCAACTTTATTCAACCTTTAAACACCACTCCAGTAAAGCGGACACACTTAATCGCAACTGCGATAAAAATCACCACGCCCTTTCTCTGACTGAATCGGCTTTTATATACTGGCCTCATTGCTCCACCTCTTGTTACTTTAACCAATGACAAACAGTAATGAAAGCTCCCCTCCCAATATTCATTTTTCTGAGAAAAGGGTGAGTTAAATTAAAAGAGCAATTGAATTTTCAGACATTCATATGAGATGCCTTCCTGCCTTCTTTTTGCTGTGTCGAACCCAGGATGGGGCACGACAGGCGGCTCCCCTTACCAATGGTCCCCCTAGAGAGGAAAAGATACATATTATCAATACCTTAAACCACCCTTAGTTGTTTTGCTCTTTCTGGATTAGCTTTGTGGTATTTTTGAATACCACAAGTTTTGGGGTTTTGAGTTTTGGGCCATTCATGTCTTCAACCGCTACCCAAGAGGCGTCCATAATGGGGTACCCTGCCCATCATACTAAATAGAATAGTTGATTTTTCCGGTGGCGGGAATCTAAAATCGCTTCAATCTTGTAATGTTTGCCTTCTACTGGCCCTGGTCGAGTGGGTGGGGTGGGGTCCACTAATTTGAGGAGACTTACGTGAAATACGGGATGGACCTTTTGTAGTGGGGGGGGAATTGAAGTTACACCATAACTGGATTATTCATCTTTAGTATTTGGAACGGTCCAACATACCTCGGTCCCAATGTTTTACTTGGTACCCATAAGTTGAGATACTTTGTCGATAAGTATACCCAGGAGCCCACCTCAAGGGGTGGTTGCTCAGCCCATTTCTTATCTGCTGCTTTCTTGTATTCTTTTGCCACCTCCAGAAGGGCTTGCCTCACTGAGACCCAAATGCCTTGTAGCGACTCTGCCCACTCTTTGAGGGATCAACCCAGCCCCTCAGCTTGCCAAATTCTGGGATTGCTGGGAATTCAACTCCATTTAAAACCTTGTACAGAGCCAATCCTGTGCCCTGATGAACTGCATTATTATATGATACCCTCAGCAAATGTTAGGAGGTCAGCCCAATCATCTTGTCTGCTTGAGATGTAACTTCGTAATAGTCTTTCTACCACTGAATTGGTCCTCTCGACTGCCCCGTTGGTTTGGGGGTGATACCCGGAACTCAGACCCTGAGTCGACCCGATTAACCTGAGGAAGTCCTTCCAAAATTAAGCAGTAAACTGCATACCCCAATCAGAGATGATTCACTTCAATACCCCATGCAATCTATACACGTGTTTTAGAAACAGTCTGGCCAGCTCTTTGGTAACCCTTTACAAGGGATGAAGTGGGCCTGTTTCGAGAACAGGTCTACTATTTTGGGCCACCAAAATT
Organism: Aparallactus werneri; assembly: GCA_032468035.1. Classification (NCBI taxonomy): domain Eukaryota; kingdom Metazoa; phylum Chordata; class Lepidosauria; order Squamata; family Lamprophiidae; genus Aparallactus; species Aparallactus werneri. The sequence continues at coordinate 1,979 of JANHFQ010096780.1, read as the reverse complement.
GTCTCCGTACCAGATGGAGGGTTTTGGTGTACCCAAAGTGGCCTGCTTGTTTTTTATCATGACATCTCCTCAATACGATGGGCCGGAGAGTTTTGGGGATGCAGATTTTCTCTCCTCTCCAGGCTATCCCATTAACCAAATTTAGTTCATAATCATTCTCTAACCTCCACTTGTCTTTAGTCAACTCTATTTCCAATTGTTCCCTCAACTCCCTTACGGTGTCTTTTATCATGTTATTCTGAATAGTGGGGGGGGCATAGCTTGGATCACTTCCTCTCTCTCAGCCTCAAACTGTGGCTTCCTTGAGAGGGCATCAGCTAACATATTCTTTCTAGCATTGATGTATTTGAGGGTAAAATTGAATCTTTGAAAGAACTGGGACCATCGAACCTGTTTGGGAGATAGGCGTCGTACTTTCTGAAGGGCTTCCAAATTCTTATGGTCTGTCCATACTTTGAATGGCAAGGGGCATCCCTCTAGTAAGTGACTCCAGGTCGACAACGCCCATTGCACTGCGAATGCCTCCTTCTCCCAAATGGCCCAGTTTCTCTCTGTGGTGGTGAGCTTCCTTGATGTATATGCACAAGGTTGCAATTTCCCCTCTCTGTTTTCCTGTAAAAGCACCAACCCCACCGCCACATCGCTAGCGTCTACCTGGATGACATATGGACATTCAGGATTTGGGTGTTTTAATATGGGTTCACATGAGAATAGAGCTTTTAGGGTCTCAAATGTTTCTGGCAATCAGTTGTCCAATTAAGTTTGTTGTTTGGTCATGGGGATTTTGGCAAATCCTTTGTTTTCAACAGTTCTGTCAGGGGCAAGGCCACTTGTGCGAACAAGGGAATGAAATTTCTATAAAAGTTGGCAAAGCCCAGGACACTCTGGAGGTGTTTTCTAGTGATTGGGGCTTGCCAGTCTACTACTGCTTTTACTTTGTTGGGATACATTTCAATCCCACGGTTCGATATGCAATACCCCAGGTAATCGAGGGAAACTTGGTGGAATGAACACTTGGACAACTTACAATATAGTTTTTCGGCCCAAAGTTTTCTTAAGACCGCTCTGACTAGTGCCACATGTTCTTCTAGGGTGTTAGTGTAAATAAGAATGTCATCTAAGTAGACCAGTACCCCTCTGTATAGATATTCCCAGAGAACTTCATTAATAAGCTGCATGAAGACCACCGGAGCTCCCTTTAGCCCAAAAGGCATGACCTTATACTGGTAACTGCCTAGGGGACAATTGAAGGCAGTCTTCCACTTATCCTCTGGTCTTATATATACCCTATAGTACGCCTCCCATAAATCTAACTTGGTAAAGATTTTCCCCATAGCTAGGGTGGCTAGTATGTCTTTGATAAGGCGAAGAGGGTATAGATGTTCCTCACAAATGGCGTTGAGCCCCCTGAAGTCGACACACATGTGAAGACCTCCACCCTTTTTCTCCCTAAATAGTACTGGGGCCACGATCTTGGACTTTCCCAGAGTGATAAAACCTCAGGATAAATTCTTCTCCAGGTATTTCCTCATCTCCTCTTTCTTGGCCGGGGTCATCAAATACATTTTTGGCTTGGGTAATGACACTCCTGGCAAGAGTTCGATTGCACAATCGATGGATCTATGTGGGGGAAGTTCGTTGCAATGGGTCTCGCTAAAGAACTTGGCCAAGTCCCAGTAAGCCTCTGGAATGGTTGCTTCTATCATTGCCTCCTTAATTCAAGGCCTTCGCTAGGTTGGTCTCACCTCCCCTTCCCCCCATGTGTTGTTCACTGAACACAGGGGCCACCTCCTTTAGCAGTTCCTCAATTGGCTCGGGTCCGACTGGTAATTGTAATTTCCGGAAGCCTCCTTCCCACCATATATTGGGCCTCCACTTATCCATCCATACCAGCCCAAGCACCACCGCGTCACTCATGACTGGGCCTACCATAAACCGCATAATTTCCCAATGTTCCCCCAACTTTACTCGCATAGGCT
>JANHFQ010096651.1:0-10982 GCA_032468035.1 Aparallactus werneri | reverse complement strand
GCATTTTTACATGCTTTCAAACTGCTAGGTTGGCAGAAGCTAGGACAAGTAACGGGAGCTCACTCCGTTATGCAGCAATAAATATATAAGAAATAAATATGTCTTATACTCAAAAAATACGGTACTTAATTGATTTGTGGTTTTATGGTAAGCCTGTATGACTTTCCCTAACAAAGTACAATTTCCATAATAGACAAACACAGAGCTTTTATTCTACAGATATTTCAAAAACAAGGTTGCAGATCTTGCTCAGTTTGCATAATGATGGCTGTTCGTTTAGAAAAGTTTATTTGGTTTGTATTGATAAAGGTTCCAAAACCAATAAAACAGTATTTGATTATATACCTCTCATTTCTACTTTGAAAGGCATTGTTTTCCTTGATATTTAAGAAGAGCATTAGAGGGAGAATGGATTCTGAAATATTTTGACTCCTAACAAATGCAAGTTCTATTCAGTCATGCACATGCAGCTGCCCAGAAATGTTTTGAAGTCAGGCCATACCTAAATCTAATAAATATATCAAAAAAAGCTTAAGAAGCTTAAAAAGCTTAAGATTTTGTGTATTGAAAATCTGGGGAAAACATATTTGTTTTTATTCTAGACTCAATAAATGTTTATACTAAATTGGTTACATGGGTAGCTTGTTGAAGATAAATCTAAAAGTACATAAAATACAAATACTGTGTACAAAATTGTCATTCTCCTCTTTCAACCAAGTACTCTGTGACTGACTCAAAAACGTACAGTGTTACAAGGTACCCAGAACATGTAATGTCAGGGTTATGGGATAATGGCATAACAAAACTGTTAAATTATTCTGAAGGTGATGTTCGTTGCCATAAATTCCATAGCACAGATACTCAGAATCAATATTTTATATAACCCTAATTTATTAATAAACAAAATAACTATATCTTTTTGTCCTTGAGCCTTTCCATAAAGTGTTCTGTGAAAAGGAATCTAATCAATACAAGTAGAGGAGTTACATATATAGTCTCCAAAAGTCAATTAGCAACTTGCAACATAGTTAAAGCACGTTTGAATCATAATCCTTCTTCTGATTGGTAGATTTAGATATGACAATATTTCAGCACTATTAATCATTGATTATTAACGAGACACTGCAAGTGTCATAAATGTGAGCCAGTTCTCAAGTATCTGAATGTAAATCATGTGACCATGAAGATGCTGCAATGGTCATAAGTGTGAAAAATGGTCATAAGTCACTTTTTCAGTGCTGTCGTAACTTCAAATGGTCACTAAATGACTGTTATAAATCAAGGACTATCTGTAATTTCATTTTATTGAAGTAATTTTTAAAGAAAAATGTCTGTCTTCTGCCATCGATTCATAATAAGCTGTTATTGTAAAAAATTGTTATTGTCAATTTGTCCTTTGAGCAAACAGGTGGTAGAATATAGTATGTCTCAAAGTATGTTTAAATCTACCGCCAAAGGGGAAAGAAACAGATCTAAAAGATAACATTATCAGTGTAAAATCGGATTTTGGAATATGGAGTTAAACTTGATACAGTTTGGGGAATGGTAGTTGCAGCAATTTAAAAAATATTTATACTGAAAATAAACTTGCATTAAATTATTCCATATCTATCTAAATATTTATTTACTTATTTATTAGATTTTTATCCTGCATTTATTACTATATAACTAACTCAAAGAGGCAAACATCTAATACTACTTCCTCCTCTTCTTTTCCCCACAACAACAGTCTTGTGAGGAGGGTTAGACGGAGAGAGAGTGTCTGGCCAACTCATAATTTCCTGGTTTCTTGACCAGCATCTTAGCCACTACACAATACTGGTTCTTGAATATAATATTAATATAATCAAATATTGATTTCCATCTGTTCCAAATCCTGCCTTGAAGATGTTATTGTTCCTTTCCTCCCTTTTTTCTAATATATGAGAGCATGCACTGAGGGATGAGAAATGTTATCATATAGGCAATTGCTACTGAAACTGAACAGCTGCCAAGTCATAACAACAAGAGCAACAACAGCAACAATAATAAGGCTGACTCCAACAGACTCTGGGCGGCTTACCATACAACAAACATAAAACAGTAAAAGCAGTTAAGAATATACGACCCCACAAGCAGTCTGGGTTAAAATAATCATAACAACAGCAAACTAAACACAGATCCCACAAACCCATAAACCCCAGCTTTGGTACCAGAGCCTTAAATCCTTTTTGGAACCCCCAGAGAGAAGCTGTTTTCTGTATCTCTTGGGGTGGTAGATGCTGTTACAGAGGGCAAAAGCTGCAGTAGAGAAGGTGTAACACCTTATTTCCATAAGATGACAACATTTAATGAAAGGAACCTGGAACATACCCAGTTTTCCAGAGTTGCACAGTTGATGAGCAACCAGGCCTTGGCACACAACTGCATTGTCTGGGCATGGGCCAGGCTTGGCTGTGGTAGATCTGTGAAAAGCTATCCAGATATGCAAGTGGATAACTTTTCTCCAGAAAGTGTCCCATACCTTTTTTAAAATCCAGAAACAGCCTGCACAGAATTTGAGTGATTTAAAAGCACTAGTAATCAATTGCTTTGAATACTTTTTAAAATAGGATTTGTATTAGTTCTTCTGTTTCAGGTTGTTCTTATAGCCAGGATATTCTTAATTACAGAAATTTCTGGATTTTTTTTCCTTCAAGCTAATAAAAATAACTAATAATACAGTTTGCATTGAAGTTCTGATATTTTGTTCCACAGTTAATCCACTCAGTGAATATGGATGTACAGGTACCTCATTAGAAAATACTAGCTGATTACCCGGCATTGTCCATGGTTTTTTTGTGTGAATGCATTATTGTAAGGGGGAAATTAAAGTTAGAAATGTAAGAGGAGGCAGTGAAATGTTGTAGGATTATCAGTGATTTTATTGCAGAATTTGTAAAGTACATTTTTAGTTTGTGGCTGTGGTTAGAGGTGATGTTGGTTGTGGTGTGGCTATGGGTGGTATGGTGGAGGGGTTGGTGGTTTGGAGGCAGTTTGAAGAGGCTTGGGAGATCCTTGGTGAGAGGTGGTGTTGCAGGGAAGAGTCGTGGCCGTGGATTGAACTGTGTGGTGGCAGCATGAACATTGCGGGAGCATTTCTGTTGCGTGTAGAGGCGGCTCGGAGAGATGGGAAGGCAGAGGATGGATGCCACAGGAAATCTCTCATTACCAGAGGGAGAGGCAGCTGCAGTGGGCGCGCAGCATGGAAGCTGCGGGAAGGTTCCTCTTGCCACGGGGAGAGGTGAGTGCGCGGCATGGAAGCTGTGGAAAATCTCGCCTTGACATGGGGAGAGGCGGCTGCGGTGGGTGCACATCATGGAAGCTGCGGGAAGGTTCCCCTTGCCACGGGGAGAGTTGGCTGCGGTGGCAGCGTGGCATGGAAGCGCGGAAAGTCTTGCCTTGACGCGGGGAGAAGCGGGGATAGTTCCTGCGGCTTCCATGCTGCACAGCTACTGCAGTCGCCTCTCCCCATGGCAAGGGGAGAATTCCCGCGGCTTCCATGCCACGTGGCCACCTCACATTGCCCACCTCTCTCGCACCTCTGTGGAAACTGCAGAAAGTCTCCCCTTGACCCGGGGAGATGCGGCTGCGGTGGTCGCGCAGCATGGAAGCCACGGGAAGTCTCCGCAGCTTCCAGAGAGGTGTGAGAGAGGTGGGTGGTGCGAGAGAGGTGGCCATGCAGCATGGAAGCTGCGGGAAGTCTCCCCTTGCCACAGGGAGAGGCGGCTAAGAGAGATGGGAGGTGGCATTGGCAGCAGAAACCCCTAGATGTAGGGAGAGGAGGCTTTCGTGGCGCGGGGCATGAATGCACGGGAAGTCTCCCCTTGCTGCGGGGAGAGGCTGTGAGAGAAGGGAGGTGGCGTTGGCAGGAATGCCGTGGGAAGGTGGCGCGGGGGAGGTGTGGAAGAGAGTTTGGGGCCGCAGTGTTAAGGAGATAGCGTGGCAGGTCGCCGTGTGGAGCAGGACAGTAGTGCTGTGAGGAGATATTTGGGCCCGGACTTTCATCTCCCTTATTCACCCTGTTCCTTGTTTAATAATTTTCCTTCACTTGAAAACATTTTTATTTTTGTTAAAATTTCTCTGCATTTTATATTTATATTATGTTTTTTTTTAAAAACAACAAATGTCTTCCAGTTGGTTTTGGTTCCTTATGTCTATATGGGCAAGTTCATGCAACTTTCTAGACAACTTCAGGAGTGGTTGGCTATTGCCTTTCTCCTAATGCTAAGAGAAAGTGCTGTGAAACCATCCCATTGGCTTCCATGTCTGAAGCACGAATAGAACTTGGTTTCCCTATTACCAGTCCAGCATCTTAATCACTAGTCCATGCAATACACCATGACAATACAATAGAATAAGCTGGAAAGGACCTTAGAGGTCTTCTAGTCCAGCCCCCTGCTCAAGCAGGAGAACCTATACCAATTTAGATAAGTGACTGTCTAAAATCTTAAAAACATACAGTGATGAAGCACCCATGATTTCTGGAGGCATGCTGTTCCACTGATTATTGTCCTCACTGTTAGGAAGTTTCTCTTTAATTCCAGGTTGATTCTCTCTTTGATTAGTTTCCAACCATTGTTTCTTGTCCTGCCCTCTGGTGCTTTGGAGAATAATTTTATCCCCTCTTCTTTGTGGCAGCCCCTCAAATACTGAACCTCAAATTTTCATTGCTAAGCAAGACGGTTCTTAAGTGAGTTTTGCCCCATTTTAACATCTTTCTTGCCACTGCTGTTAAGTGAATCAGTGCAGTTAAGTTAGTAACATGGTTGTTAAATGAATCTGGCTACCCCACTGACTTGGCTGTCAGAAGCTCAGGAAAGGGGACGTGATAACCCACCCCCCTCGTGACACTGCAACTGTGATAAATATAGACCCGTTGCCAAGCATCAAATTTTGATCAAGCGACCATGGGAATGCAGCAGCAAATGGTTGTAAGTCACTTATCAGTTCCATTGTAACTTCGGTCACTAAACAAACAGTTGTAAGTTGAGGACTACCTGTACTTGTAGAGTGATTGATGTTGAGTAAATTCGAATGTTGAAGAAAATTATAATGCTACCATGATATACTTGAATATAGCTACTGGAAGTTGAGTTCAACTTAAGGGCATCTTTATATAATAAAAACTATACCATATTTTGGTAGACTACAGTTACACTGCTTCTAAGTTACACCATTAGACACAAATACCAGAATATAGTGCAAATTTGGTTTATTCTTTTTATTTCCATGCTCCGTCTTTGGAAAATAAAAATGCATTTTTGCTGATTGATTTCTTGTTCACTTCTAATGAATTCAGTGGAAGCTGGTTATCATATCTGAACATAAAACAAAGAAGATGTTTTCAAAAAGTTCCATTTATGGAAATACCTGGCTGGTAATTCACACAGGAAGTTTTTTTATAGTTTGCATTCTTAGTTACCAATCTGTTATTTAAAATGAAGCCTATAACATGTAAGATGAAATAAAATAAATTATAGCAGTTCATCAGCAGGTGGCACTGCCTGCACAATTATGTAAGTGAGATTATTATATACACAACATTGTGAAATCATAGCTGCCAGTTCTTTAAGCTGGTTTTGTCCTTCTTACACATCGGGTTCTTGACAAAAATGTAGGATGTTGTAATGTATTGTTATAGTATATGCATGGATTCAAGCAGTGTAATTGACAGTGCTTTTGTAATTGACAGGTGGAAATTTTGTCAATGCACAGATTTTCTAACAGCTATCCAAGTTTTTCTGGATAGTGTGCCAATAGCCATTGAGACCACCACAGCTGATTTATGCCATGTTCTTTTCATTTTGATTTTCAGATCTTGTTAAACTGATCTCGCCATTCTTTGTCTCCTATTCTACTATCCCCTGATATTGCCATATAAATTCTCCATACTTTCTTCTTTTCTTTCTTTTTTCAACTACAGTTAAAGTTCAGCTTGTGTCCATTTAGTCATTTCAGTAGTGTACTGTATCCATAGGCGCTGATGCTGTTTGATGGCTTTGATGCTGTTTCTTCAGTTCAATGTTGTCTTTATCAATTTTCTCACTCTTTGGATGTATTTTTTTATTAATCACATTTTTAACTTGTCCTTGCTTGGTGTTATCCAACAGAAAAATGGCCATACTTTATCCACCTATAGAGTCTTGCCCATGATTCTGGGATAGGCAGGTGTTGTCTAACAGTGTTAAAGATATTGTCACAGGATGTAAGCTGTTCTACATAAATGCCTTTTGCAATTGATTGATGGGAATTTTGTCAATGCCAATGGTGTTCATGTGTTACTACAGATATTTTGGGATTGTATACAAGGTGCCTATTACTGTTGGTAGTATCTGTCTCTTTTGCCATAGTTGTTCTACTTCTATTTACAGGTTTTTTTATTTTGTTATTTTCTCCAGTTCTTTCTCTTCTATTTTGCTGACTCCAGATGTTTGCTATCCAGACTTTTTGACATTCTTATTGAAAATTGTTAAGTCTGGAGTATTGTATGACAGGTACTGTCTGTTTGAATTCTAAAATCCCAAAGCACTTTTGCTTCTTCATTTTTTTGTAGTTTTACCAGTTCTTCCTTACAGGCAAATGGTGCTTGCAGAGATGTTCCAAAGCACTGTTTTTGCTAGCTGGTTATGTCATTGTTTCTAGTCAATATGTGTGATCTTGCAGCAATTAACTAAGTGGTCCACTGTTTCTTATTATTATTAACCGCTGAATCCCTAAGGACTCCAGTGATTTACAGGTAAGAAACATAAGAAACAATATAATGAATAAAATATATAACAATAAAGGTCTGTGAGTTAATAAATGTAAACAATAAAATTAACAAAACCAAACTGTAACCAAACAAAGGGGGTCACAGCCGAAAAAGAAAAGCTCAACATGAGCAGCTTCCAGAAGAGTGTTAGCATCGAACCAACCAGATGTCTACTCGGAAACCATTCAAAAGGACCAATGCAGCCACTCAAAAGCAGTCCTGTCAAACCTTAGCCCCCTTCCCTGAAGTGAGGTGCTGCAAATTATTTTTCCCAAGAAAATCAAACTTCTTGAGCTGATTCCAATGGGAGAAGCCATGTAGAAATTTAGAGGTAAATGGCAGATGAAATTGCATGTAGAAGTCTGTTCGCACCACTGGGTGGCCTCCAACTGTGTGATGTGTGCCCAATGATAAACAAATGGACTGCTGCACTTAACTCTGTAGTTTCCAAGTGATCTTCAAAGACAACCCCATCTAGAGAGCATTGCAATAGTCCAACTGCAATGGATCTAGTTACTGTATTCAGCCTACTACCCCACATGATTACAAAGACATAAGTCACAGTAACTAGATCCTTCTATTCCTGCCCACAACTTCCATCTCCTTTTTTTGCTTTTCAGAATTAAACATTTCTATTTAAATTTTGGCTGTCAAAGTTAAAGATAATACAAGTGTAATCAGAGGTTTCATGTAACATATGAATGTAGAACTTGAATTTAAGTGACACATTTTCCACATTCTAATAGCAACCCATGAGTCAAGAAATGGCAGAACCACAACAGCAATTCATTCATTCATTCATGCATTCATGAATTCATGTATTCATTCATGTATTCATTCATGTATTCATTCATGCATGCATGTATTCATTCAATTTTAATGTAACTTATGAACACTGTCCAGATTTTGGAATTTTGTGAAACTAATCCACAATTTACTGTTTATGGATTTTGTTTTTGTATCATTTCACGTATCTATTATTTTTTTAAATGGATAGCAATAGTCTTTCACACTTAATTGGTTTCAGAAACCAGTCTTCAAACTTCAAATTACAAACAGTCAAGCAGATTTCATTTAAAATAGTTAGAAATGATTGGTATCTTATAGCTTCTGGGCATAAAGGTGATATATAAATTGACTTCTTCATCATCATTTCTTTTCAATGGAGTGACGAGTCATGGTATATTGTACAACTTTTATATGGCTTATTTTATTTTATAAAGAGTATACATGAATCCAATCAATTGCTTAGTTCAATAACCAGTGGCTGATGCATGTACCATATGAACTAGGTCTCAATTTACATGTTTGATGTTTTCTCAGGTATACTGACAGATTTAATGTGCAATTATTCCTAAATATCTGACTAGTAATAACAAGTGTTTTCTGGAATATGGAAATCATTCCCTGATAAGTAATTATAGACATAAAATTATCAACTAGAACTATAAGTAGCTTTATTAACAGAATCTCTATTTTTTGCCTTTTTCCTCTCTGAGGTAGATTGTATGGTTTGAAATTCTTGTCACTTTTGGAGCCAAGTGAAGGAGAACTTAATAATTGCCTGCAGCATGATGGAACTGATAATGGGAGAGATTGCTTTCCCAAATCTAGTGTCCTTTGAAATTCTATTATGCTGACTAGTTATTTTGACTATTCCATTGCATCACAAAAATGCTTAGAGAAAGCTAGTATCTAATTACTGCACTTCACACTCTGTTGTTTCATTTGTTAAAATGTCCAATGAATATTAAGTACGGTACTTAGAACAATTAATGAGTAGAGTGAGATTTATTCCTGTAGACAAAGAGATAAATCCTCAACACTTGTCTAGAATCTCTTATATGGAGTGATCTGCTCTATTTCATTTTACATTTCATGGAAAGGCAGCATTTAGTTTATGTAAAATCTTTAATGTTTAGTTTGTAGAAAAGTCAGGCTACTGCAATAACTGGGATCAGAAGCATTAGATAGATTCAATAATAGAAACAGCAAATGTCATGCCACTATAGAATTCTGTTCTATCAAGGTAGCTAGCTATCCACTTAATGAGGAAAACATTTTCCAGGTTATGCATATATTTTAACAGTTTTATATATACTTATGTTAAGATGCTGTTACAAGTTGTCAATTGTAAATATCAGCTTTCATAAATGTCTGTCTCAAGCTGATTATATGGTTGCCATTTCATGTGCTTCAAAATACTTGACCTTTTAAACAGTAAGGTTGTATGGATCTTATGTAAGCTGCAGGCTATTATAGCTATTATTAATGAATAATCTCTTAGCTGCAAAAAATGACAAAAGGTTTGTATCTTAAAGTGTAAAAGAGGAGACTTGAAAAAATTGTTATGGAGAAATTACAAGTACTGAAATTCCTTCCTCTAGTACACAATCATAAAAGACAGAGAAATCTTATCAATTTTTAAAAAGTTACTTTGTACATGTGTTAATATTAGAAACACTAAAAACCTTGATTTTTAAGAGGTGAGTGATTTTGGCATGCTGGGATTACAATCTGTTTTAATTGGTTTTAATTTTTGAAGGAAAACCAGCTGGGCATATTTTAAATCTCCCGGATGGGCTTTGATTAATTCCAGACATGTATAGCACGACTTTGTGTCTCTAAAGAACTGTGTTGACCATAAGTCCTGTGCTTCTAACTACAATCTAAGCGTTGTGGACTGTCAGCCACCAGCCTATCCAGCAGCTGAATCAGAGGAGGGGGAGGTGTAGGAGTCAGGATCAGCATCAAGAGCTCCGAGGGGGGACAGGGAGTGGAGCTGGCAGAGAGAGAGAGAGACAGAGGTGGAGCCTGGGCCATCCGTCAGCCCTCAGATAGAGCATCCACAGCCCCCAGGTCGGGAGGTGGCTGATGAAGAGGAGGAACAGCTGGCTCTAGTGCCTGATGGCGCGGTTGTGCAGAAGGCAGAAGAGAGCAGTGGAAATCCATGGGTCGATCCTTGAGAAGGAAGAGCCACTGCTGCTAGTGAAGCCGCACCCTAGCTCTGCAGATAAAAGGCAGGGAGCAGAGATGAATAGATGGAGCAGACCTATTTGTCTCCCTGCCAGACAAATTTGTTAGCCTGCAGTGAGAGAGAAGCTTTTTGCTGGGGCTGCCGGCAATCCTAATAAAGGAGTCTTTGAGTTAATGTCATAGGGTTTGCTATGTTTGGGGAGCTGGGTAAGAACACTAAGTTTACCTTTTTTTGGCCTCCTTTCTGTTGTTTTCCCAGAACACCTCCACAATCAGACTTTCCTGCTGGGCAGGGATGTATCAGTTGCACTGCAATGGTTACAAATACACTTCTTTTTCCAATTCTATCAACATGTGCTTCTAATGCTCACTGGCGTGAAATAAGGTGCCCTGAGGTCAGGGATCTCTATTTCATAAACTGTCATGTTTTCAGTGTCAAGCTACATCGGATTTCTTTCTTGACTCATGCTTAAAGTGTCAAAGTTTTTAACTTTTTCCAGTGCCTGATCTTGTTATTTCACAGCTGAATCATTCCCATTTCAGAACCAGCTAGAAAGCTGAAAGCCAGTTATATGAATTGAATTTAAAACACAGCACGGATCCCTTTATGAACATTTCTCTGTTCTTGAATTTAGTCATCAATGTTCTTTATTATTATTATTATTATTATTTGACACTCATGGGAATGCCTGACCTTCTATAACCCTCTGGGGTCTTTCTTTTAAGAAAACTGCTAGTCAATCATGTCTCTGTTGTGGCTTTGAGCTCTTTTTTGCCTAGGAACCAGAAAGAACACACAGACACACCCTCCACCAGCATCCAATCCACTGATGATGATGCCACATGTTTGTGCATTGTCCTGAGGTGACCTTTCCAAATCGCACAGAACTTTGTGCAAATTCTTTTACTACTTGCTTAGCATGCAAAGGGTGTGCCCAGTCCATGTTGTTGCATTGGATAACATCAAACTAGCTCATGTTTTTCTATATTGAGTAATTTAGTGGGTATTAAGGATAAGGCTTAGAGTGGGAAGGTCAGCCATAAAGGGAGCATCCATCAGGCTATACATGAATTGATTGTGATCAAAGAATCCTCTTGCTTTATTCCAGCAACAACAAAGAATCTTTTCCCCCCAAAATTTCAAAGGTTATTATGGAGGAAAAGGGGGAGAGTTGAAGAAATGATTAGAAGTTCCCTAAGGAAGTACTATTCCCCCCCCCCCCCCCGCAGTGTT
>JANHFQ010094112.1:0-11015 GCA_032468035.1 Aparallactus werneri | reverse complement strand
CAGTTGGATTTACTTTCACCGGAGATGCAAACAAACCAACTCCACTGTGCGTGGTGTGTGGTGAAAAGCTAGCTAACCGTGCTATGGTCCCAAGCAAACTTAAACGCCATCTCCAAACGAAACACCCTTCACTTCAAGCGTTCAACGCAAATCCAGGAGCCAACATCTAAACACGCACCTACCTCCTGGCTATTTTGTCAAAAGGAGCAGCACAGTTCAAGGAATTTGGTTCCAGGGAATCCTTGTCACAGTAAGAGTTCATTGGGACTGAAGAATAACCCAGAGTATAACTGCATCACTGCGAATTCGCATATAGCCAGGCCAGCAGGGCAAGGCATAGTAAAGTAGCCGGACATTGGTAACAGCACGAGACTAGGAAAAAAGCAAAAGCTTGTTCGAGAAAAATGCCCCTCCCTATGGGGGTCCCTTTAAAATCCCATTCCCAAGGTGCAAGTGTGAAGAGGAGCGGGGTGCCCTCCTCCTGAGTAGAGAGGTTGCCCTGCACTGATCCCGCCTCCTTCCCATTCTGTGCTCATTACAGGAGCTCCATTGCTTCACTGACTGCCCTCTCCTCCTCCCTCTGTCACCCTCCTTCACTAGTGACCCTTTCCCAGGCCGGAGGGACCCAGGACTGCCTCGTCCTGCACTTTGAAGGAGGCCACAAATTCGCCGTGTAACATCTGCAATATAAATAATTCAAAAGTGCACGGGACGTTGGTTCCAGACTGGCAAGGTACTTCTGAAACTACTATAGATTTTCTAGCGAAACGTAAGTCTCCATTGGGGTGGGGTATGGAGGTTTGGTGATCTCCAGATGGGGCTCTGAAGCAGTGGTTTTCCAGAAGGATGTATGGAGCTTCCACGAGGACAGATGCCTCTGCAGCTGATGTATGGAGATGAGTGGGCAGTTTCATAGAGTGGCTTAGTGCCGTCACTGTTCCAAGCATTGATACGCCTTCTCTCCTGTATGGCATCTCTTATGTAGAGTTTCCAGGTCAACAGCATGTGACCTGACCTGTACATCACTGTTCCAAGCGTTTTTGAGTCCCTCTTAAAGTGGGCAGATTATCAATTATATTAAATAAAATAAATATACGCTTTCTCTCCTGTATGGTACCTCTTATGCAGTTTCCAGGTCAACAGCTCCATGTAGAATGAGCTGATTGGGCCCTCCATTTTGGCATCATTTCTGCCAAGCAATTGCTAACGTGTGCTGTGCCTGGCTGTATGTGATACTAGCTGATGACCCGGCCTTGCCCGGGTTTCTCTCCGGCACCTGTGACCTCTTCCTGCCCTTTTCCCACCGCATGCAGGTAGAAGAATTAGGAAAGGCGCCCCCAAGGCAGGACTGTCTTTCACCCTAAGCAGAAACCATCGACCACCTCCCCTAGACTTCCCACCCTTGGGAGAATGGGAAGGGCCGGCACCCTCCTCCTCCTGCTGGGAGCCAGAGGGGCTTCACAGCAGTCCAGGGGTTCAGCTCAGGCAGGTGGGCTGCTAAGCCCCACTCCACTCCAGTCTCCCCCTCTCCTGCTGCCTGGCCTTGCGCCCTCCCTCGGGTCTCTCCAGAAGCCTGGGCAAAGTGCAGTGGGCGGGGGTGGGGAGCGACATCGGAGGCGCCTGCCCGGCTGCGGGATGAAAGGTACGGGCAGCAGCAGTGGGGTTTGTGTGCCTCCTCCCTGCTGCGCTCCTCCTTACATGGCCAGGCCTTTGCAGCACAGGGCGAGCCGTGTGGCAGGGTTTGCAGGGGCAGTTGGGCTTGTTTCAAAATGTGGCACATGCGCAATGCACCTGTGCTTTCCCAACCCCCTACAGACTACATTTCCCATGGATCTTTGCGTGAGTGCAGCCAGCATACATTTCCCATCGTCCCAGCCATTTTTCTGCCGTTTGTGTTGTTTGCCACCCTTTTGGGGGGGGGGGACAAAAAGCCACCCTACACTTCAGAGAACCCAACAGTGCTGATTTGGCAATGGTAAGCTATCTCTATCTATTTTGGGGAAGATTGGTGCAGATTTCTATACCCGACAATCAAACGTTCTTCCCAACGGGGAGTTCTCTTTTACAGGTTTATATAGCTAGATGGGAAGTATCTAGCATCTAGCTTTCCTGCCTTACCTAACACAGGAAGGGGAGGCGTTCCCACCACCTGTATATACTACTCCACCCATCCTCCATCTTTGATGAGAACAAACTTCTGCCATGTGACCTAACCAGTACAGACATGCAGTTGCATGTCTGCACCTTTACCCATAGAACACAATAGATAATCTTTATGTTTATTTCTTTGTTGTCGTGTTGTAAAAATATTACTTGTTTATTTAAATAAAAGTCTCAAGAGTCTTGCCTTAAAGGAGAAGCAATCAAGATCATCAACCATCACTCGGAAGAGTAAGAAATTCTCCGACAATTTCGATACGGACAGATGAAGTAATTATCTCTTATGAAAATGAAGTACTAACTACTGATGAAGATGAATATGATGCAAATTATGAAGAGGCCTAACAAAGGTTTTGGCTCAGGTGCTTAAACCTTCAAAGTCCAAGCATCTATATGGTTTGTCTCCTGTATGGCAGCTTTTATGTTGAGTTTCCAAGTCAACTCAGGGAGCAGTGGAGTGGCAGGGGTTAAGAACAAGTTAGTGGTCCTGCAAGAGAACCAACCTGAATCCTGCAGCTTTTGCGTGACCAGCCCTGTAAGTCAGTGGTCATTTTGGCTCTCCCCCCCCCACTATGACTCAGGATGGGAAAGAAAATAGGAACGAGAAACTGTGCCCAATTCTTGTTGTCCATCAACAAATGTTTGTTGCTCAGGCCAGTTTTTCTTCTTCAAATCTGGTGACACAATAATTCTGGACCTGGGACTTCCGGTAGCTCCGTAGCTGTCACTAGCGGCTTTTCTTTAAGCCGCTAAATCGCGGGTCTGTAAGAAGCTGAAGGACAGCAGAAATCAGCTGTCTTTCGACTTCAGACTGCCTCTCCCGGGCATAGGAAGAGGCGAAGAGAATGCTGGGCTTGGGTAGAGCCTCTGAAGACCCCCAGTTGTTTCAAAACTGGGGTTTATTTCTTGGAGGCTCCCGATGAAGTCCGCACTATCTCCAGATCAGCCGATTCCCTCTGCGTTAAGCAGAGCAAGACGGACCATCTACCCCTGTGGATTAAATTTTAAATAACAAAGAAGAAATATTCCAGGCAGATTGAAACATGAGAGCAGTCTTTTGTAGGTATAAACCTTTACTCTGAGGATTTTTTGGCATTCTTTTAGCTTTGGACTTTTGGAGGTTCTTAATGTTTTAAAAGAAAAGAAACAATTATAATAATTTTTTAAATTGACTGAATTGAATTTAAAAGAATGGACTCTGTTTTACTTTTATTTTCCTGTCTGATAGCCTCGTTTCAGGGCTCGCCGTAGAAAGGGGGCGGCTTACTGAAACACGGACAACAGGCAACAGCAGCAGCAGTCAGCTAAGATGTGGCGTTTCGGGCACTCCACAGCTGACAGGCACCTACATTTTCCTTGCTCTACAGCTGATGGGCATCAGCGCAAAGGGCACAGCACCAACGCACACATTAGGACCATCACTGGCCACCAGATGGTGGTTACCAGTGGCTGGATGGACACAGGGGGGCCCAACATCATAGGTGTTGCCTGGAACTGGTTTAAAGAGTGCTGGGAAGAGGTGGACGCTTCCAATGCTGACTTTGAAGGATTTGCTGTATTGTTGCTGTACCCGTTTGGTTAAGAGATGTGAATTAAAGCTGGATTGACAGTGTTACTGGGGTGCGTTGTGTTCTCTGGCTTGTTATTCCCGCTAGCCAGCCTGGCCTACAGTTCGGCTTAACAGTGAGCTGTACACTATGACACATCCAATGCAAACAGCAACGATCCCTAGAAAGCAAAGATAAAAAAAGCAAGTACTAGAGTATGCTGTATAACACGAGACATCGCTAGAAGGCAAAAGCCACTAAATTCCACTTTATTTCGGCTGGGTCACGAGATTAAACTCAGTGGATAAGGCCTCCGTTCTTTCCGCAGGGAATTGAAGACACATCTTTTTGTACTGGCCGGCCTAGACTAACGGGAGGGATTTAAAATTTTTATATTAATGGTTTTAGTGGGGCTGGGTTTAATCTATTTTTAACTTGTAAATATTGTTATTTATTCTGCCCTGTAAGATGCCCTGAGTCCCAGGAGAAGGGCGGGATATAAATGCAATAAATAAATAAATAAATAAATAAATAAACAAAAAAAAAATAAATAAATCTACGCGATTGCTCAGTGGTCAAAGGAAATGAGGTCTCCCAAAAACATGGTGACTAGATACCATCAAAGCCAATATATATCATGCCATCAAACTCACTGGAAAAAATAGTTATGTTGAGTTAGTGGTAAAAATAAAAAACGAGGTTGCCCAAACACAGTGGCTTGATACCATCAAAGCAAACACCAGTCAGGGCATAAACTGAAATCACGTAAGACTGAAAAACTTTTGGGAAAGCATTCCTCACAGTCCCAACGAGTTGTCGGATGGGCTTTGCAGGAAATTCAGCTGCCCTGCCCTGTCCCCCCATCCTGTGGGCAACTTTGAAGGAGGCCACAAGTTCGCCGTGTAAAATCTGCAATATAAAAAATGTGCACGGCTCCAGACTGGCAGATATTTCTGAAACTATTATAGATTTTCTAGCAAAACAGAAGTCTCCATTGGGGCGGGGTATGAAGTTTTGGTGATCTCCAGATGGGGCTCTTAAGAGAAGCAGTGGTTTTCCAGAAGGATGTATGGAGCTTCCAGGAGGACAGACGCCTCAGCCACTATGTATCTCGCCCACCACCATGAAATCTGATGCCAGACCTGATGTCCAGTCCTGGCTACGCGCCTCACGCGAACAGGAGATTCAAGGAATTTGGTTCCAAGGAGTCCTTGTCACAGTAAGAGCTCACTGGGACTGAAGAACCACCCTGCATCACTGCAAATTTGCACATAGCCAGGCCAGGCATGCCAGCATTCACTGTTCCAAGCATTTATACGCCTTCTCTCCTGCATGGCATCTCTTATGTACAGTTTCCAGAACAACAGCATGTGACCTGTACATCACTGTTCCAAGCATTTGTGAGTCCCGCTGGAAGTGGGCAGCTTATAAATTACATTAAATTAAATTAATTAAATAAATAAAATAAAAATACACCTTCTCTCCTGTATGGTATCTCTTATGCTGTTTCCAGGTCAACAGCTCCAGGTAGCACGAGCTGACTGGGACCTCCATTTTGGCATCATTTGTGTCAAGCAATTGCTAACATGTGCTGTACCTGGCTGTATATGGGAAGTATCTAGCTTCCTGCCTTACCTACTCCACCACCTGTACTCCACCCATCCTCCATCTTTGATGAGAACAAACGGTTCACTTGTTCCCTGTGACCTGACCAGTACAGACATGCATGTCTGCACCATTACCCATAGAACACAATAGATAATATTTATGTTTTTTTGTTGTTGTATTGTAAAAATATCACTTGTTTATTTAAATAAAAGTCTCAAGTGTCTTGCTTTAAAGGAGAAGCAATCAAGATCGTCAACCATCACTCAAAAGAGTAAGAAATTATCTTGACAATTTTGATACTGACAAATGAAGTAATTATCTCTTATGAAAATGGAAGACTAACTACTGATGAAGATGAATGTGATGCAAGTTATGAAGAGGCCGAAAGTTATTGGACGGAAGCAAATAATCAGTTCTGATGTCGGCCATTTGCGAAACATCCTTTCATCAGAATGCCTATCCAAGTATAAACAATGAGGCAAAATGGAAGCAGCCCACCAGCTGCTAACCAAACAACATTAGTTTCCAAATAAAACCTGTGCAGGTAAACCTTTGTAACTAACGAAGATTTTGGCTCGGTGCTAAAACCTTCAGAGTCCGAGCATCTATATGGTTTGTCTCCTGTATGGTAGCTCTTATGTTGAGTTTCCAAGTCAACTCAGGGAGCAGCGCAGTGGTAGGGGTTAAGAACCAGTCAGTGGTCCTGCAAGAGAACCAACCTGAATCCTGCAGCTTTTGTGTGACCAGCCTTGTAGGTCAGTGGTCATTTTGGCTCCCCCCCCCTCCACTATGACTCAGGATGGGAAAAAACTAGGAACTGGCCAATTCTTGTCCATCAACGACAAATGTTTGTTGCTCCCCTATAGGACCAGACCAGTCTTTCTTCAAATCTGGTGACACAATAAATCTGGACTGCTTCAATGTGCAGACCACGTTGTTGATATTGGAAACCTCGATGTCTCCCATTGGATCGTCTATGCCCTCGCTTTGGCCTGACGGAGGAAACCTTGGTGTTTCCTTCAAGATCATCTCGGTCTTTAACCACTGCCCCTTCTGTCTTTTCTTCTGGACTGGTTGGAGGAGTCCTTGGCTTGGTTTGAACCGCTGGTCGGTTCTTTCCACACCTGTTGTTTTCCTTTAGTCCTGCTTTGCGGTAATGGTCTGCAACAGCCTACAGCCTATTTGTGAACTGGTTAGCCCTGTTGGCTAGACCAGACTATGAAATCGGCACCGACCCTTTGGAACCAGCTACCCCAGGGATCCTATTTATCCATGACCTGACCACTAAAACATGGCTTTGCCAACGGGCCTGGAGCCAATGAGCCCATTGGGAGGGGTTTTACCCCGAATTTTAGAGAAACTCACCCTGAATTTTTAGTTTTAGTTATAAGGGGTCGTAGGGGTTTTTTAGGATTGTTTTTATCCGTTTTATAATATTTATTCTGTTTTATCATGTACGCTGCCCAGAGTCTACGGATTGGGCGGCCTATAAATAAAAATATTATTATTATTTTAATGTTTTAATTGTTTTTAACTATTGGATTGTTTTTTTTTAATGTTGTAAGCTGCCCTGAGTCTGGAAGTAGTTGGGCAGCATATAAGTGTTAAAAATAAATTAATTAATTAAAAATAAAATCAAACAACACTAAGCATAAAACTCCTTCGGTCAAGATTGGCTTAAATTACAGAATATATAGTTAAAGAAGATTTTAAAGATTAATATACAATTGAAGCCAGAGTTGTTTCTTTTGGGACCAATTTTATATACAGTATCTCTCTGTAAGAAAGCCATGTCTCTCATTGAGTAGGGATCTTGTACACCTGGTTGCTACTAACCTAGGATGCCCCATGGGCCTTTACTCTCTTCTTGATACCTGGGCAGCCAGAAGTCACATATAGGCCATTTTGATTGCTTCTGTTCTGCCACATCGTGAGCCTGGGAATATGGGAGGGGGAAGTTGCTTGTGAGTGAAGAGTAGACATAACAGACATTCTGTAGAGCATTCAAGGTTAGAGCCGGGCTACACCTGCAAGGCGGGGCCGGAACAACTGGCGCCAAAGGAGCAAATGTGGACTGGACCATGTGATGGTCTTGTCGATGCAGGAGGAGGGATTGCAAGTTTGGTAACGGGAAATGATCCCGGAAGAATCAGATCCGGGTTTCCACAGTTTGTGCCAACGTGACTCTCTGAATAAATCCTTAATTAAAAGTCCCCCTGTGGCCAGGGGGACTTTTGCTCAGGTTCGCCTGATCCACCAGTTGCGTCCCTTTCTGGATCGAGATGCCTTACTCACGGTGAATCATGCCCTTGTTACCTCACGGTTAGATTACTGCAATGCGCTCTACTTGGGGCTGCCCTTGAAGAGCATTCAGAAGCTTCAGCTGGTCCAGAATGCGGCCACGCGAGCAGTTGTGGGTGCTTCACGACGCACCCACATAACACCACTCTTGCCTGAGCTGCATTGGTTACCAGTAGGTTTGTGAATTCAATTCAAGGTGCTAGTCATCACCTTTAAAGCCCTTTATGGCATCAGGCCGGCTTACCTTGGAAAGCGCCTCCTGCAACCATTTACCTCCCAGCGACCAACCAGGGGCCCACAGAGTCGGCCTTCTCCGGGTGCCGCCGGTGAGTGTCGGCTGGCGGCACCTAGGGCAAGAGCCTTCTCTGTTGTGGCCCCTGCCCTCTGGAACGAACTGCCCCCCAGGGATTCGGATCATCCCGGACCTCCTCACCTTCCGTTGAGCCGTAAAAACGTGGCTCTTCCAGCGGGCTGGTGGGGGATGAGCACTCCACTTAGGGGTTTTTATCCTTATTTTAATTGTCATTGTTTTATTCTATTTATATATTTTAGATTATATATGCTGCCCTGAGTCCCTAGGGATTGGGCGGCAAAGAAATTATTATAAAATAAATAAATAAATAAAAAATAAATAGATGGACTTTGTTAAGTACTTGAAAGAAAATGGGGGAGTTTACTTGGAATCTTGACATTAACCCGAATCTCCCAATTCTATAGCAGCACCCCATAGCAGGGGGGCTGTTCGGGGCTCCAAGCCCCCGCTTCCGACCTGAACTTTGGGTGGAGCAAAAGTTCAGGAAAGAATGGAGGAGGAAACGCCAGGAGCTTGCTGTGAAGTAACTGTTGAAACTCAATACACTCCCTCCAAAGGAGTGAGGGAATTGGAAATCACGGAAGCTGAAAAAAGCCGAGGTGCCCATCCCAAGGAGGCTGAATCCTGGGGAGTCTGCCAACCTAACCGGCTTCGTAAGAGGAAATTGGAAGGAAGCAGTCCGAGGAGATGGACTTGTGAGCTAGAGTGGAGCGTGCAGAAACCAGGGGGTAAAACCCTCAAAAGTGAGACTGGATCGGCATCAAGGCAGCAGCAACTGGCGTACTTTCGGTTGCCCAGCTGATTGGTGGGGCGCTGGGATGCCAACAACCAGCTTACCAGTGGTGACTTGAAAAGCAGCACATAGTAGAGGTCCTGGAAGACTGGTTGCTGGGGGAATGAGAGCAGAGCCCTGGCAGACTGTCTGCTGCAAAAAGACTGCTAGCTGAAGAGGACCAGTTGGCTACCAAGATGGTGGCCAAATGGCTGGGAATCCAACCTGTTTACGAGAGATCATGGGAAGAAGTGGCTCCAAGCGCTAACTTTACAACGTACTTACAACTGTAACTGAACTCAATTTGTGCCGAGGTTTCAGCCTGAATAAACTGGGATTGAATCTCACGGTTCCAGAACGATTATGCTTCTGGAATCTAGACCATTGAGAATAAGAGGCGTAAATCCAGAATAAACTGGCCAAGGATACATAGCCCGAGAACGGAACGGGAAGATGTACCAAACATCAAAGCCATTCCCGTAACATGAAACACAAATGCTATTGGACTCTTATGAGACTGGTCAAAGGGACTTTAAGGCCAGGGAAAAAAGAAAATTGTCCCACTATTTTCTCTATAGTTGCTTTACTTTAAAAAAAGAACCTTTAAACAAATGGGAGTCGAGGGTTTTTCTTTCCCAAGTGTCTTAAGTCGGGACAGACCTGACACTACCACCTGCACAGCAGGGCAAGTTGGAGCGCAATTCCGGTTGCCCAGCTGATTGGCAGGGTGCTGGGATGCCAACAACCAGCTGACCAGTGGTGACTCGAAAAGCAGCGGTGGTCCAGAGCAGAGCCCTGGCAGACTGTCTGCTGCAAAAAGACTGCTAGCTGAAGAGGACCAGTTGGCTACCAGATGGTGGCCAAATGGCTGGGAATCCAACCTGTTTACGAGAGACCATGGGAAGAAGTGTCTCCAAGCGCTAACTTTACAACGTACTTACAACTGTAACTGAACTCAATTTGAGCCGAGGTTTCAGCCTGAATAAACCAGGATTGTATCTCACGGTTCCAGAACGATTATGCTTCTGTGTTGGCCAGGTCCGGAGTGTGGACCATTGAGAACAAGAGGCGTTAATCCAGAACAAACACATAGCCCGAGAACGGAATGGGAAGAGGTACCAAACACCAAAGCCACTCCCAAATGGGAGTCGAGGGTTTTTCTTTCCCAAGTGGGACAGACCTGACACCACCACCTGCGCAGCACTGCCCTGCCTCTCGAGCTCTCTCATCAGCTCTGCAACTGGCTGCATAAGTTGTCTTGAGAGACAGTCGGGGTGGAAAGGTGTGTGTTGGTGTGTGGAAATGAAGCAGCCTAAAGCAGGCAGAAAATGATACTTTCCTCCACTATGACTCACAAGGGGTAGGCAGTGAGGAACGATGCAAGAGTGGTGAGCACCGAGTAGTAGTCTGTAAATCCGTGTGCTGTTGTTGTGCTGGCTCTCACGTTTGGATCCCACTGACTTAACGAACCCATGACCGTGTGATGGCAACAGTGGGATATCTACGAAAGAGGTGGGCTATCCAATTAATTCAAGCACGCACACAAGTTATATAAATCACTCCATGATTAACAAGCTTGGGTGAAAAAATATTCTGCAAATGGACATCTGGCCATTGCACAAATTGGCCGTGCTACTGCAGAAACCAGACCTCATACCAGTACCTACACCAGGAACGGGAAATTAAATTTCCCAAGGGGCTACATGAAGAACTGCAACTGTTGTTGGGATTACTGCCCCTCCTCTCTATTGTGGGCTGGACAAGGACAGCTGTGACCCATGGGCACGTCTGGCCCACACTAAACCAACATGGAAAAAGCAGATAGAACAGATTCTACCTTAGAAGAGACTATTTACAACTAGGTGTCGTTTAGCGGCACCTAGGGCGAGAGCCTTCTCTGTTGCAGCACCTACCCTCCGGAATGAACTGCCTCCAGGGATTCGGATCATCCCCGACCTCCCCACCTTCCACAAAGCCATTAAAACCTGGCTCTTCCTGCGGACTGGGGGGGGGGAGAATTCACCTTACACTCAGTAACCCAGCACGAACATTAGAATCCTTAAGGGTTTGTATTGTCTTTTAACATTTTTACTATATTTTATTGTATTTATTTTGTTTTAGCTTTGTGAGCCGCCTTCAGTCCTTTGGATTGGGCGGCATAACAAATTTAAATAAATAAATATTTTGATATGGACAGGAATCTTTTGTTTAGCTGTTTGATCATTTGACTAGTTAACACTAGGCACTAATTTACAGTTGGTGAAATGGGTTGCCAAATTTGCTGTAAAGTTGATGGAAGTAAGGACAAACGTGG
>JANHFQ010094058.1:0-11015 GCA_032468035.1 Aparallactus werneri | reverse complement strand
CATGCCCTTATCACCTCTCGGTTGGACTACTGCAATTGGTTCTACATGGGGCTGCCCTGGAAAAGCATTTGGAGACTACAGTTAGTCCAGAATGCAGCCATGCGGGTGGTCATGGGTGTACTTCGGTACACCCATGTAACGCCCCTTCTGCGTGAGCTGCACTGGCTTCCTGTGGGTTTTCGGGTGCAATTCAAAGTGCTGGTTATGATCTTTAAAGCCCTACATGGCTCAGGATTGGATTACTTCTACAACCGTTTACCTCCCAACGTCCTGTTAGATCCCACAGCATCAACCTCCTACAGGTTCCGTCAGCTAAACAGTGTCAGCTGGCAGGACCGTGTGGGAGGGCCTTCTCTGTGGCAGGGCCGACCCTTTGGAACCAACTACCCCTGGGGATACGAATCATCCTAGATCCACTGGCCTTCTGTCAGGCTACCAAGACATGGCTCTGCCAACAGGCTTGGGACTAGTGAGCCCATCGGGTGTGTGTGTGTATATTAATATTATTGATAGTGTTCTTTTTGTACTGTTTTTAATATTTTTAATATTTTAACTTTTTACCATTGTTATTTATGTTGTGAACCACCTGGAGTCCGCGAGGAGGTGGGTAGCATATAAATTTTAACAATAAAAATATAAATAAATAAATAGATAAATAAATAAAACTGGAATTTTGTCAGTGAAATTTACTTCACAGTGTAAGGCTCCTCAGAGTAATAAATCTTTAAGAAAGGAAACATTGTAAAATTTTATATTAACCAACATCGTCAAGCATCAGACAGCATGTCAAACTGGGTTACAAAACTATATGCGCTCTCATATATTAAAATCATTACATTCCAACTAAATATACAACTTAATCAAGAATAAATAAATTAATGGTGACATGTTCAAAATTCTTTACATTTTCTATTACTCTTTTTCATATCAACTCTCTAACCAAGCATAAAATATTTGCCATATTTTGTAATAATCTGTGTCTTCTTTTTCTTTAATTGCCAATGTTAACCTATTCATTTCTGCACATTCTAAAATTTTCTTTATTACATTTTCATCAGTAGGTATCATTACACTTTTCCAATTCTGTGTAAATACAATCCTTGCTGCAGTCATAACATGAATAATCAACTATGCATCTTGATCAAGTAAGTTTCAGGTAATATTCTCAGTAGAAATAACTCCGGCTTCATCTCAATATATGAAGTGTCATCCTTTCTAGCCAATCACGTATTTTCAACCAGTATTTTTCAGCTACTGGACAAGTCCACCACATGTAATAATATGGTCCTGGGAACCGGATGACACTTAGCAAATTTATATTTAAATATCCTTGATAATCGTGAGGAAGCATAATGTCATCTATAAAACATCTTAAATAAATTCTCCTTATATGTTGTTGACATTGTCAAAATATAGTTTTTCTCCGATAACTTCTCCCATTTTTCTAAATCTATTGTATACCCAAAAAATTTTGCCCACACAACCAAAGTTTCTTTTACCTGTTCTTCCACCAGCTTATATTTTAATAAATAATCATATAGTTTTTAAATCAACTTTTTACCTTTCCCTATCAATATCTTATCTAATTCTGTCAGTTTTCCATAAAAACCATATTGTTTAACATCCTTTTCATATCTCGACTGTATTTGCCATTGTGAGTACCATGTTATATCAATTCCCTGTTCCACTAAATCTCGCTTCTTTTTGAGCTCCCCCTTTTCATTTATGGTAAAATGTCTTTGTATCTAACAGTGCTCCCCAACTCTATAATATTAGGTGTATATGTGCTTCCATTATCGAAAGCCACACAGGAATTTTCAAATAGTGTTGTTCTTTGATTTTCTCCCATATCAATAACAAAGCATTTCTAATATAATGACCATGAGTTTTACTTCCTTGATAAAATAGAAAGGTGTGCCAATCAGTCTGTAAATCATGTCCTTCCAACGTTAATAATCCTGTATTTCTCAATTCTATCCATTCTTTCATCCACGTTAACCCTGCAGCTTGATAATATAGTTCCCAATCAGGCAAACCAAAAATCCCTCTAACTCTTGCATCCAGTAATATTTTTTTCAAATTGATTCTTGCTTTTTTCTCTTGCCAAATGTATTTCAACATAATTTTATTAAGTTCCTCAAAAAAAAATTCTCTAGTTTTATCAGAATTGTTTGAAACATATATAACTATTTCGGTAAAACATTCATCTTAACTGTTGCTATTTTGCCCAGTAATATTAATTGCAAATGTTGCCATTTTTCCAGATCTAGTTTGTTTCACCAGTCTGTTGTAATTATCATCCCTAATTGTCACACATCTTGCTGTTAATTGTACCTACAAATAATTAACTTTCTTAGTAATCTGAATATCTAATTCCGTTATCAATTCTTTCTTTTGTTTCTCAGTAAGATTTTTCATAATTAACTTGGTTTTTTCAATCCTGCTACTCCACCATATTCCTCTATTCTTTTCAACAACCTCTGTTCCTGATTCTTTGTGGTCTTCCAGTATAAAAACTAAATCATCTGCAAATGCCTGTAATTTATATTCTTCCTTTTTTAATTTTCAACCCTTTTATTCTCCAAGGGATCCAGATGGACTTGGTGACATCATCTGGGCTATGCCCCTTTCTCAGGCAAGACAATCTGAAAAGGGGTGGAGCTCCCAGCTAGAACCAAGAATCTTCTTGCCTCTCAAAGGCAGCAGACAGGTTTATCTGGCCATTTTTATAGGGACTTTTTGTTAGTTGCGAAGTCGTGTTCGCCCCATCGCAACCCCATGGACAATGTTCCTCCAGACTTTCCTGTCCTCTATCATCCCATTTATAGGGACTAGGTCCTTTTTTATTTTTAGGGCTTTTATTACAGGTCCTACAGCGGCGCAGGGACTGCCTGCCCCCCCACCTCTGGCTCGTCAATCCTCTGCCCCTCGGGGAGGGATCGGAACCCAGTCTGCACAGTGGAGGCGGCTACTGGGGGACTCCTTCTCTCACTTGGGTGAGTCCGGAAGGCAGCCCCGTGGTTCCTGCTCAGGAGAGTGACAACTGCATATCAGTTCTATTGTCGGGAAGCCTGAACGATCGGGCAAAGTAGCAGCACTGCCGGGCTGTCTCCCTTGTGGCTCAGCGCATCTTAGTTGGCGCGCTCTTCATTCTGCCATTTTTCAAAAAGCCCACCAGCACCAATTCCTGTTTTAAAAAAAAGAGGGCTAAATAGCATATGCAGGATTCTTATGGGCTTCATTTATTCCCTCAGGCTCTACATAGGTGAGGGGTCCCCAGAGGGACTATTAAGGCCTGTTAAACATGGATAATGCCTCCCAGGATCCACTGCCTCTGGGACAAGCACACTCCTTGCCTGTTTCATGGTCAGACCTCTAGGCCATGATACAAGCCACTGTAGATTCAGCCATTGCGCAGAGCCAAGAGGCTTCTTCCCCCAGCCAAGAACCTAGGAAGTCCAGGGAGCCTGCATCTCCACCTCCCAAATGTTCCAGGGGCCATGTCTCCCCGGGACCCTCAGCTTCACCAACTCAGTCAGAAGAGGAAGCCCACCTCTCAGTGACTCAGGATTCTGTTCCTCAGAGAGATTTTTCCTTTGAAGAGAATTCGGAGAAAGACAGGGAGGAGCCTACTTATCAGTCAGGTCGGCTGTTCATACCTGAAGCATTCCCCAAGGTTAGACACATTATCACCTCTACCTTGAATTTGGGCTCAGACCTCAGGTTCAACCTCCAGCCCCAGTGGAGCCGGCTTCGGGCTTCAACGTCAGTGCTGTCTTCCCACCCACTCAGGAACACCTGGCAGGGTTTCCATTACCACCCTCTTTCATGGATATTATTCAGAGGGAATGGTCATGACCTGGACAGGCCAGAGTGGCTAAGCTCCAGGATACAAAATTTTACAGGGTGTTGGAAGAACAGGCTCCACTATTCCATAACCCTGTAGTGGATGCCCTGGTGGCCTCCCTGGGTTTCCCCTCTCTCTTGCCATCAGATTCAGAGGGCTTTTCAAAAAACCAACAGGATAAACGGGTGGAACTTGCCTCTCAGAGGGCCTTTGAGGCATCCTCTGAAGCACTAAAAGCCTCAGCCTCCCTGGCAGCTTTTTGCTACCACATCAGAAATTACTGTCAGCCCACAAACATTTTCTACTGGAACTGGACCCTGTCTCCAGAGTGGATCTGCAGTGGTGGAGTCTATCCCAGAATCTCGACTGGGGATCGGACATCAGGACAGAGGGCAGTCTAATAATTTACACCGATGCGAGCCTCCTCTGCTTGGGAGCGACATCGGGGAAAACTGCAGTACCGGGCACCTGGTCCCCTGCAGACCGCAACTGCACCATCAACTTCCTGAAGTTGAAGACAGTTTTCCTAGCCCTGAAAGCCCTGGAACATGAGATCATGGGGAAGGATCTCGTCGTGTTCACCGACAACATCTGCACCAGGACCTGCCTTAACAGACGGGGGCACCAGATCAAAATCATTACAGCAGCTACCAAGGTCTCTATTCCTGTAGGTGGAGCCCCGGATCTCCTCACTCAAGGTGGAGTACATTCTGGGGGTGGACAACACAGCTGCGGACTGGCTCAGCAGAGTACAGCTGGACAGGACGGAATGGCAACTCCATTCCGAGGTCTTCCAGGACTTCAACCGCCAGCTGGGTCCCATGGTGATAGACCTCTTTGTGTGTCACCAAAACAAACAACTCCCCAGGTTCTTCAGTCGGGGAATTCGTCCAGAGTCAGAGGGAGTCAACACCTTGCACCGACAGTGGCCCAACGGGCTCCTATATACCTTCCCATCCACAAGCCTGCTGCTGCAGGTGGTGGAGAAGATCAGGCTGAAATGGGCACAGGTCGTGCTCATCGCACCCTTTTGGCCAAGGAGGCCATGGTTCGCAGACCTAAGGGAGCTCAGCACCATGCCCCATCTTGATCTGCCCGCCAGACCAGACCTACTAGCTCAGGGCCCAGTTTTACATCCCCAGCTGGACCACCTCCACT
Source organism: Aparallactus werneri (assembly GCA_032468035.1). Classification (NCBI taxonomy): domain Eukaryota; kingdom Metazoa; phylum Chordata; class Lepidosauria; order Squamata; family Lamprophiidae; genus Aparallactus; species Aparallactus werneri. Next base: position 6,010 of record JANHFQ010094058.1, on the reverse strand, counting down.
TGGTAGTGTGGAGGTTGAGCGGCACAGACTGACCTCCAGGGGTTACTCTTCCAAGGTCGTGCACACCCTTCTGGCGGGCAGGAAGCGATCTACCAACTGCATCTATAACAGCACCTGGGTGGCACTTGGGAGATGGTGTGGAGGTTTGAACTTTGACCTGGAAAAACTAAAGGTTCAGGAATTGCTGAATTTTCTACAGTTGGGCCTGGAGAAGAGTCTCAGCACCTCCACCCTATGCCAGCAGATATCTGCTATAGCTGCCATTCTGGGGTTTCCAAAGAGAACGAGATTGGCAGCTCATCCGCACGTAAAGCATTTCCTACAGGGAGCATCGCTCATCAACCCTCCCCCAGTAGTGAGAGCACCTTCATGGGACTTAGTTATCATCTTGCAGGGACTGTCCAGGCCTACCTTTGAGCCTATGGCCACGTGGCCTTTAAAGAGCTGCATCAAAAAATGGCCTTTTTGCTTGCAATCATATCAGCTAGGAGAGTATCAGATCTAGCTGCTCTTTCCATGGCTCCTCATCTAGCCTCTATTCATCAGGATAGAGTGATCCTGCGCACTGATCTTTCATTCATACCTAAAATAAATACAGTATTTCACCGCTCTTCGGAGATAACTCTCCCTTCCTTTTACCGGGCTCCCTCTTCCGCTCAGGAGAGGGAATGGCACCTATTGGATGTTAGAAGGGCTGATCTCTTCTACATCCAAAGAACAATGGCCTTCCGGCTCTACGAGGCTCTCTTTGTGTTGTTCCAGCGCAACAAGAAGGGCTTAAAGCCTCCTCCACTTCCATCTCACAATGGATTAAGGGAGCCATAGTGAAGGCATACGAGGGTCAGGGGTTGATCTCCCCCACAAGGCATTGTGGCTCATTCTACTAGGGGATCTTCCACAACTGCGGCCTTTAGGGCCTCTTCCTCATTGGAGCAGGTGTGTTGGGCCACCACCTGGAGCACTCCTCACTCGTTCATAAGGCACTATAAGGTGCCTCCAGGGACATGGCCTTTGGGCTGGGGGTGCTACAGTCAGTGGCTCAGCAGCAGCAATCAGCCCACCCTTAACGGGCTTTGGAATTAGTACCCAGATGATGTCACCGAGCCCATCTGGATCCCTTGGAGAATGGAAAGTGAACTTACATTCTCGGGGGATCCATGATGGGCTCAGTGCCCCACCCTGCTGACATTTTTTTGCCTTCACCACTGGCCTCCTATTGTATATAGTTACAGTTGCAGTTTTGGCCAGTTTTCTTCAGGGGTTCTCCCGCAGGTCTTCTCCCCCCCCCAAAAAAAAAGACTTCAAAAAAGAAGGTGGACTCGTACTTGGAAGAAGATGCATGATTCCTCAGTTCAAATTGGTCTTCAGCTAGAGGATTTCTGGGTTCTAGCCAGGAGCTCCACCCCTTTTCAGACTGTCTTGCCTGAGAAAGGATCGTAGCCCAGATGATGTCACTGAGCCCGTCATGGATCCCCCGAGAATGGAGTTCACACTAAGTAACCAACTTTCCATTTGCTTGTCTAATCTTCCTGTTCAAAACCTCTAATGTTAACACAAATAACAATGGTGAGGGTGGATACCCTTGTCTTGTACCTTTTTGAATATTAATAATGTCTGTCATTTCCCTATCCAACATTATTCTAGCTGTTTGTTTATAGTAAACCATCTCAATCATTTTAACAAATTTATCACCAAAGTCTATAGTTTTCAATTGGAATAACATAAATTGTCAATTCACATTATCGAAATCCTTCTGCCAATCCGAAAATATCAATGCTATCTGCTTCTCTGGGTGTGTCTCATAGTATTCTAAACAGTTCAAAATAGTCCTCATATTGTCTCTAATCGGTCTCTTAAGCAAGAAGCCATTCTCCGATGGTAAACTCCACACTGGGCTCTGCTGAGAATGGGCTCCGCCCCCCCCCAAGCAGGCAAGTCAAGCTCTTGGGGTGGAGCTCCAGAAAGACCCAGTCCTTTCTTGCCTCAGCAAGAGTCAGGTCATAGCTCTTCTTTCTCCAGCAGAAAGTTTTCTTCATCGTCTACCTACCTTGTTGCTACTTTTGCTCAAGGTATTCAGGCGCTGGCTGCACTCGCAGTCCCTGGGGCCATCCTCAGAGGGTAGGGGGGATTCTCCCCAACCCTCCCCGTGCTCAGGTCCACCAGGGCTGCGTTTGTGTAGGGGGAGGGGTTCTTCCTTCCCCCCACATGGATTTCTGGGTCTCCAGCACCTGGCGAGGATTCCATTGGCGCCCGTCCATCTGTCTGATGCTCGGCCGCAGCTGCCTTCGGGAGCCGCCATTCTTGGCCATCCGGGTCCTGCACTTCCATGCCAATTCCTCCATGAGGCTCTCTGGTCGCGATGCCCCCAGTCATGCTGGGAGACTTGTCCCGTGCCATGGTGTGGAGGACACCGGCCTTGTGCTGCATCAGCGAGGCGGCAACGACCTGGGCTATTTGTGGTCATTGCCAGGGGCTTTTTGGCATTTATTTTCCTGCCACGGGGTTTGAATTTCCCGGCCGGTGGTGCCGATCACTCAAGCCGGGAAGGCGTTTTACCTCCCTTGATCCCGGCCTTGTCGGGGCCTCTGTAGGCCTTGAGCCATGAGGAGGCCCGGTTTTTACTTTTTTGCTGGTGTTCAAGCATGGGCCTTCTCCGCGTGGTAGTTGCCATTTTTTAATTGCGCCCTACACGCCTTGCTCCTGTCTCCGGACATAGCTGATGGTGGTCCAGTTAGCGGAGGCCCCCCGGTCGCTCCAGGCAGCTCCTCCTGTGCACACCCATGGTGCAGAATGTCTCTTCGGCCTGATGGCCTTTGAGTCTAGGGCAGCTGCTGTGCTTTGTGCCATGCGGTCACCTCTATTTTGTCTTCTCCTTGAGCCTAACTTTAGCCTGACCAGCTGGTAGGTCCATGGCGCAGGCCCTAGTTTGCCTGAGCACCTCCTCTCATGCTAGGGCGCATGGAGAGAAACACTGCGACCCGGTCCTTGGTGCTGTGGTTTGCGTGTGCAGCAGACACCCTGAGGTGATGGGATGGTGGCCTCTTCCCATCCCAGGGATGGTCTGGCCGGGCTTGCCTGTACCCACCCAAGCAATTGCTGGCTTCGACCTGGCTCTTGGCCTTGGTCTGATAGCTGGGCAACCTCCCAGGTTTTCCTTGCCCTCCTCCCTGCCACACTCTGCACCTGGGGGAGGCAGTAGGCCCTGATGTTGACCCTCTGTATTTTTCCCAGGGTCATGGAGAGTGATAGCCCAACAGATGGTGCAATTGGCCGTCGCCTCATCTTTATCTTCTGCCTTGGCCAACTTCAAAGCGTCCTTCAGTCCCTCCCTTCGGCTTAGCGAGTGGAGAAGCACCCTGCACCTAAGGAGCTGCAGGAACCATGGGAGGATTCGCCTCCAGTTCCTAAATGATCCAGGAAGGCCGTCCACACGTCCCCACCTCTGATCCTTCCTGAGCTATCCGAGGGAGAGGTGGAGGATGAGGAGATCCAGGATTCAGACTCACTGGACTCCAACAAACAGGGATCAGCCTCCTTCTCCTTGGCTGAGGAACCGGAAACCTCCAGGCCTTTGGATTGCCTTTTTCCCCAAGAGGGTTTCAAGAAGCTGCTCAAGAGCGTGGTGAGCAGTCTTGACCTAGGACCTCCTGAGGAGGCGGCGCCCATACTGTCCTCCTCAGGTATGATGTCAGTTTTGTGCTTCCTTTCTACCAGTTCCTCAGAGCTTTCCCCTGTCTGCCATGTTCCAAGCTACCTTACGGAGAGAATGGGCCACCATTCTTCACCCGAAGGAAACCAGGCCCAGTGCATTGGCGTGTTACAACATCCTGGGTGACCAGGCCCTGTGATTCCAGTCTCCCTTGGTGGATGCCCCTATAGTGACCTGGGGCTTGTACCCCACCTTGTCCGCCGACGTTGAGTCCTTTCATCACCCTCTGGTGGATAAACGGATCAAGGCTTTGGCCAGGCAGGCCTTTGATGCCTCAGCAGGGGCCCTTCGGGCCTCTGTGGCTGCCTCCCTCTCCTGTCGCAACATGGTGCTTTGGTGCCAGAAATTGGCAGAACAGGTCAAGCTCCCCAGATCTGCACTTTCCGACCTCAAGCGGATTGCCAGCACCACTGCCTTCACTGCGGACACCATGGGGGATGCCTTCCAACTCTTGGTGAGGTCCATGGCTTCCTCGATCACCATCCACAGGAGCACATGGCTGCGGAACTGTGATGTCGAGAGTTCCGTGCATGCTAGACTAACTAACTTGCCCTTCCGAGGGAGCAAGCTTTTCGACAAGGATCTTGAGCCTTTTTTGAGGGACACCAAGGACAAGGGAAAGTCTCTCCCCACGAGAGCAAGGCCCAAGGACTCAGGATCTACCCATGCCAGACAGCCTTTTCGGGGTCCTCAGCCGGGCTTCAACAGGGATCGCCAGCCCTTTTGCCGTTCCAGGAAGCAGTGACCCAAGCAGCACCAACAGATCAGACCTGCCACCAGCCATCGTCCTCCCAAGTCCCAATGATGGTTCACCCATGGGTGGCAGGCTCCAGTGCTTCGCCACTTGTTGGGAGGCCGTCACCACAGATGCTTGGGTCTTGGAGATTGTCCAGTTGGGGTACATCCTCAAATTTCATTGCATCCCAAGGTTGAGATTTCTACAGGTCCCCCGCCCTCGCAACCGGGCAAAGCACCTGCTGAACCAGGAGGCGATTCATCATTTGCTTGCCTGCGCAGCCATCGAGCGGGTCCCTCTCCCTCACCGGGGGAAAGGAGTTTACTCCTTCTTCACAGTCCCCAAGTAGTTGGGGGAACCACGACTGCTTCTCAACCTCAAATGGGTCAATTGCCACCTGACCCGGCCAAACTTCAAGACCCTCCGCTCGATCTTGTGTCTCATGGTGGGGAGACTTCATGGCGTCCTTGCACCTTACCAATGCTTATCGCCACATCCCTATGTGCAACAGCCACCGCCATTTCTTACATTTTTGTTACAATGGCAAACATTTTCAGTTCCGGGTGTTACCCTTCGGTCTTGCTTTGGTGCCAAGGATCTTCACCAAAGTTTTGGTGAAAACAATTGAGGCCCTACGCCTCCAGGGGATTTTGGTATACCCTTACCTGAACGACATTCTGGTAAGGGTGCCCTCCCTGACCTGGGCGCAGGACCATCTAGAGCAGACTATTACATCTCTCCTTGCCCTGGGGTTTCTAGTGAACTGGGAGAAGTCATGTCTCTCTCCCTCCCAGTCCATCCTACACCTGGGGGCAGTAATAGACACCACTTGGAGCATGGTGTTTCTCTCGCCAAAGAGGCAAGAAAAAATCCGGACCCTAGGCCCAGCCCATATAAAAAGAATATATAGCATTTTGATTGAAATGGATTCAGAAGATAAATTAGTTAAAGACTGTATGATTAATTGGGCTCAAAATTTTCAGAAGCCAATAATGTTGGATACTTGGGAAAAAATATGGGTCCAAAACATAAAATTTACACAAGCACAAAATTTGAGGGAAAATTTTTATAAGATGTTTTATAGGTGGCATTTAGACCCAAAAAAGATAGCATCTATGTACCCAAATTATGAACCTAAATGTTGGAGATGTGGTTGTGAAGAAGCGACATATTATCATGTATGGTGGACTTGCAAAGTAGTTAAAGCCTTTTGGATAAGGATATGGTGGCAAATACAGAAGATTTTTAGAAGGAAAATAAGCTTTACGCCACAGATGTTTCTGTTGGGTATTTTTGAAAACTTTACTGCTAAAGAAATTATCTTGATGTTGAATTTAATAACAGCAGCGAGACTGCTGGTAGCGCAATATTGGAAAAAAGTAGACTTACCAACAGTGCAAGAATGGGTGATGAAGGTATCTAATCTAGCAGAAATGTCAAAGATTTCTGCTTATTTGAAAGAGCAATCACAAGAGACATATATAGAGATATGGAAAAAGTGGATATATTATGTGAAGAATAAGTATGGAATTATAAAGTTACAATTAGTGTTTGAATAACAAGAT
>JANHFQ010091786.1:0-11050 GCA_032468035.1 Aparallactus werneri | reverse complement strand
TTCTAACATTTATTTTCCCCTTAAAATAATGCATTCCCACAAAAAAATTCACGGGCAACGCTGGGTAATCAGCTAGTTTTCAGGCTAAAAACACATGGATTTTCCACATATGTAGAGTTATAGGTGTGTGTATTTTTATTTCTCTCTGTATGTATATATTTATAACTGTGCAAACTATCCCCAGCAATTCCATATACTGTATATACTTGAGTATAAGCCAACTTTGGCTCTTCACACTTGCCAGCCTGGATTAAGCGATGGGTTTTTAAATTTTAATTGTTTTTTTAACAGGGTTAATTAATTTAATTTATTTTTAATTGTTACTACTGTTACAGTTTTTAATCTTTTCCCTTTGAACTGCCCTGAATCGGCTGAAATAGGAGCGGTATATAAATTGTGTGTGTAAACAAACTCGTATACATAAGGCAGGGCATCAATTTAGCCCTGAAAAACAGCTGTTTTATTTCCAGTCGGCCATTTTGAATTTTTTATTTTTTATTTTTTGCTGCCACCTGCAGTCTATAGCTACCTTTATTCGCTCTGTTTGCAGCACAGCTGAGCTGTTTTTCCACCTAGGGGTTTGTGCAGGAAGTTTCTTTCTTTAGAAAACAAACTTCCTGCAGAAGTGCCTAGATGGAAAAACAGCTTAGCTGTGCTGATGCAAACAGAGCGAATAAAGGTAGCTATAGATTGCAGGCGGGTGAGAGGGCCAAGCAGCAAAAAAAAAAGATTCAAAATGGATGACCGGAAGTAAAACAACTGACTCGAGTATAAGGTGCTGAAAAACTCCGCCAATACTCAAGTATATACAGTATATTTGAAGATAAGCCTTTACACTGCTAAGAATTTGTGAATCACCAAAGTGAAAAAGTGAATTTCATGACTGAATAGATATTTGAACTTGGACACAAATGTGTCATATGACTCATAACTAATGTTAAGAGGTTATTCTTTATTGTGGCATGTTTGCTTATTTATTGTAATATATACTTTTTCACATCTTCTGCAACCATGTTCTAAACAATTAAAGTTACATTTTTCTTTGAATCTTATAGACAAAGAAGATGTCAATAAGAGCACTCTGGAAAACTGAGAATAACAAGCAACATTGGAAAAGAAAGGAAAGCCAGCCAGAAATCAAAATATTTTCCATTTCCTTCAGAAAACCACAAAATTCTTCTCCTTTCCCAACAGTTGAGAGACAAAGGAGAGAAAATGAAGAGGAGATTTCAAGGTAGAAAAAGTAGAGGATGAGGAACTCAAGAATACGTTACATGAAAGATCAAGGGAGATTATATTTCGCTCCGTGAAAGAGGAGAATCTCTGGACGTCAGCGGTGAGGAAAGGGTCTATTGGAGAGCCACATAGGGCAGACAGAGATGCAGGCCTGGCCCTGTGAGGAGGAAAACAGCTGGAATTAAAGTAGCGGTAAACAAATGATCACACATATATTTGACCTCAAGATTATCAGTGTTGGAAAAGCTCCTATGGTGTCTATTATGGGAAAAGAAGAGATTGTAAATCACAACTGATTATGCACGAGAGGATCCACGTTGTAGAAAAACCATAAAAATGCTATAAATGTGACAAATGGTTTAGTCCGAAACGATCACTTGTGGTTCATCGAAGGACACATATAGGACAGATAGCCTGTAAGTGCTCTCAATGTGGCAAATGCTTTAGGAACCATAGCAACATCAGAGAACTCACACCAGGGAAAAACTGCAAATTCCCAGTTTGAGAGGAAATTTTCATTAGAAATTCCCACCTCATGAGACACCAGAAGACTCACCCCAGGGAGAAATCTTATGAATGTCCTGACAGAGGGAAAAGTTTCTGTCAGAACTCCCACCTGGTGGTAACCAGAGGACTCACACAGGAGAGAAACCATATGAGTGTCCTGAGTGCAGGAAATGTTTCAGATGGACTTCCCATCTAGTACCACATCAGAAGGCGCACACGGGACAAATTGTATGAGCGTCCAGACTGGCAAAAGTTTCAGTCAGAATTCCGGTCTAATGACACACCAGAGGAGTCATTCCAAGGACAAACCACATGAATGTCCTGAGTGTGGCAAAAGTTTCAGTCATAATTGCAGACTGGTAACACACCAGAGGATTCACACAGGAGAGAAACCGTATGAATGTCCTGAGTGTGGGAAAGGTTTCAGTCGTATTTACAGTCTGATAACACACCAGAGGACTCACACAGGAAACAAACTGTATGAGTGTTCAGAGTGTGGGAAAGGTTTTAGTAACAATTCCCACCTGGTGACACACCAGAGGACTCACACAGGAAACAAACTGTATGAGTGTCCAGAGTGTGGGAAAAGTTTCAGTCAGTATTCCACTCTTGTGAGACACCAGAGAATTCACACAGGAGAAAAACCATATGAGTGTCCCGAGTGTGGGAAAAGTTTCAGTCAGTATTCCACTCTTGTGAGACACCAGAGGATTCACACAGGAGAAAAACCATATGAATGTTCAGAATGTAGGAAATGTTTTAGTAACAATTCCCACCTGGTGATACACCAGAGGGCTCACACAGGAGACAAACCATATGAGTGTCCAGAGTGTGGGAAAAGTTTCAGTCAGAATTCTCTTCTGGTGAACCATCAGAAGACTCACACCGGAGAGAAAGCGTATGAATGTTCAGAATGTGGGAAATGTTTTAGTAATAATTCCCACCTGGTGACACACCAGAGGATTCACACAGGAGAGAAACCATATCAATGTTCAGAATGCAGGAAATGTTTTAGTACGAATTCCCACCTGGTGATACACCAGAAGATTCACACAGGAGACAAACCGTATGAGTGTCCAGAATGTGGGAAAAGATTCAGTAATAATTACAGCCTGGTGACACACCAGAGGATTCACACAGGAGAGAAACCATATCAATGTTCAGAATGTAGGAAATGTTTTAGTAGGAATTCCCACTTAGTGACACACCAGAGGACTCACACAGGAGACAAACCGTATGAGTGTCCACAGTGTGGGAAAAGTTTCAGTCAGAATTCCAGTCTTGTGACACACCAGAGGACTCACACAGGAGAGAAACCGTATGAGTGTCCACAGTGTGGGAAAAGTTTCAGTTATAGTTCCAGTCTGATAACACACCAGAGTATTCACACAGGAGAAAAACCATATAAATGTTCAGAATGTGGGAAAGGTTTCAGTTATAATTCCGATCTGGTTACACACCAGAGGACTCACACAGGAGACAAACCGTATGAATGTCCAGATTGCCAGAAAAGTTTCAGTCAGAATTCCAGCCTTGTGACACACCAGAGGATTCACGCAGGAGAAAGACCATATGAATGTTCCGAATGTGGGAAAGGTTTCAGGAATAATTCCGCCCTGGTGAGACATCAGAGGACTCATACAGGAGAGAAACCATATGAATGTCCTGAGTGTGGGAAAAGTTACAGTGAGATTTCCGGTCTGATAAAACACCAGAGGATTCACACAGGAGAAAAACCATATGAATGTTCAGAATGTGGGAAAGGTTTCAGTTATAATTCCGACCTGGTGACACACCAGAGGACTCACACAGGAGAGAAACCGTATAAATGTCCTCTGTGTGGGAAAAGTTTCAGTCTGAATTCCAACCTGATGACACACCAGAGGATTCACACAGGAGAGAAACCGTATGAATGTCCTGAGTGTGGGAAAAGTTTCAGTCTGAATTCCACCCTTTTGACACATCAGAGGACTCACACAGGAGAAAAACCGTATGAGTGTCCAGAGTGTGGGAAACGTTTCAGACAGAATTCCAACTTTGTAACACACCAGAGGACTCACACAAGCGACAAACGGTATGAGTGTCCAGATTGTGGGAAAAATTTCAGTAATAATTCCACCCTTGTGGCACACCAGAGGACTCACACAGGAGAGAAACCGTATGAATGTCCTGAGTGTGGGAAAAATTTCAGTCATATTTCCAGTCGGAGAAAACACCAGAGGAGAAAACACACAGAAGAAAAACCATATGAATGTGGGAAAGGTTACGGTAATAAATCCAACCTGGTGACACACCAGAGGACTCACACAGGAGACAAACCATATGAGTGTCCAGAGTGTGGGAAAAGGTTCAGTAATAGTTCCAGCCTGATGATACATCAGAGGACTCACAGCCTTGATAAAAGCTAACTTCCTGTTTCTGGTGATCAGCAGAACTTTTGGGATATTTCCTTTTACAGAAGTGTGGAATTCTTCAAAAAGGCTTTTGTCAGCTGGCCCTCCCCTGCATCCTTCCGCCTTAACTTTGGCAGCAGCGGTGTGATTATTAGTGCAACTCAACCGGTGAAATAACTAACGTTAAGTGCAGCTGGAATGGATGCTTGCTGGAGTGGATAAGGGCGACGGCGAAGAGTGGGGTGAGGGGTGGGATTGAATCCTACCTCTCCGTGGGCTGAATACTTTTCATTCGTGGGCCGTATCCTTCCCGTGAGCCATAGTTTGAGGATCGGTGACTTAAGCTGTTACATTGTAGCAGTTTGCATAAAGCTTTATCAGCTTGCTTGAGCCTGTTTTGCTTAGCCGAATGCCAAGTCAATTTTTTTTCTTTGCAAAAGACTTACATTCTGCGGCTTTTGTGCTAGGAGCTCAATTCTTGCAGGAATGTTTATTATTTTCTTACTGTTAAGTATTCCTGTTTGCTCAGGGAGGAGGGGAATTGCTCTTTTTCCCAACAGTGAGAAAAAACATTTCTGCTCTGGGAGGTCTCCTTCCTATGGGACTGATGAGAGCATTTGGGATTATGAGCATACACAAATGGCTGGCTCTGTGAGCTGAACTGTCCCAAGAAGCCACCAGGGGGAGCACAGCCACTTCTTAAAAGCCCCCTCACCATGGTTTGGAAACGGCAGGTTGGTTGGAGAAGCCAGAAGCGGATGTGGATTCCACAGATTTGGAGTTAACAGGCTCGATGCATGATGAACTGGACTTTCTTAAGCAGTTGGTGGTAACTGGGATTTTGGACTTGACTCTTTTGGGGAAATGGGTCAACCAACATTTTTTTATGAGTTGGGAATAAGACACAATTGTTTTCTTATTGTTATCAACCAAAATTTTAAGAAAATTATATTAATAAGAATCGGATGAAGATATTTCATCCAAGACAGATCAGAGACCGTGATTATACCGTGTTTCCCTGAAAATATGACCAGGTCTTATTTTCTTTTAACCCTGAAATATTGCCAGGGCTTCTTTACGGGTGGGTCTCATTATTGACTCACCTCACTGCGGCACCAACAGCCCCGCCCAGCAAGAGCTCGCTGCCGGACTACTTCTGCAGCTGCTTGCACATGTTGCCCCCAGCTTCCTTTTTGCTGTCAGACCGATCCGGATCCCACAGAAAACCAAATGGGTGCCACAAAACCTGGATGGGTGTGGCCAACCCAATGTCACCTGACCCCCAGCCATGCCTACCCAGTTTTCATGGCTCTTGGTGTTTTCTGTGGGAAGTGGGTCTCTCCCTCCCTATTCTGGTTTTCTTTTTTTCCTTTTTCCTCCCTCCTTCTTTCTTTTTCTTCCTTTCTTTCCCCCTTCTCTTGCATTTATTTCCCTCTCTTACTCTCTCCCTCCAGCTCTCATTTCTTTCCCTCTCGCCCTTCTCTCTCTCTCTCTCATTTGTTTCTCTCTTTCCTCTCCATCATGTTCTCATGTCTCTCTCTCGCCCTAGCGCCCCTAGGACTTACTCTGCACTGCCCGCAACTGCTTTTTACGATTCTGCATCCTTCGTGGGCAGCTCAGCGCCAGCTGCAGTCAACTTCGTGTCAGCTCAGGAAGAGAGAAGCAGATGCCGCTGCTGCAGTATGCAGGGAGGGAAGAGCTCTGGGTCTCCTGTGCAGCGCAGGTGGCTACTCACCTCAGCACGCAGTGGCGGCAGTGGGAAGATGTGTTCCCGGCCCAGGAGGGTATCCTGTTTGTTTTTGTGTGTGTGTGCGTGTGTGTGTTCCATCGTGCACACACACTCAAGATATAGAGATATGAGAGAGAAAAGGGAGAACACTGAGAATAAGAAGCACCTCCATAACCACAGAAAAGTGCTGAAGTACAATCAATGAACAAGTACTAAAGTAAAAAAACCAAAAATCGCTGAAGAGACAGTGGAAGATCAGTATGATATTGTTGTCAAGGAAACAGACGATCCATACCAGAACAAGAATTGAAAGGGATCTTGGAGATCTACTCCAACCCCCCCTCTTGTGCAGATGATGTTTTATCATTCTGGGGGGAAATGTTTTTTCTTCTTAAGTTTCTTTTTAAAGGTGCTTGATTAACCTGATGGAATGAGGGAGTCGGGTATACTGGATTTAATATTTACTGACAGATGAAATGAAAGAGCCACGGGCATATTTGTGAACTGAAGCTAAAACACAAAGATGACATGGCAGCAGGCGGCATACAAATTGAACTAATAAATAAATAAATAAATTGGATACGTCTAGTCTAATGAAAAGAAAAACTAAGGGGGTGACATGATAGCAGTGTTCCATGATTTGAGGGGCTGCCACAAAGAAGAGGAGGTCAAATTATTTTCCAGAAGGCAAGACAAGAAACAATGGAAACTAGTTAAGGAGAGAAGCAACCAGGAATTAAGGAGAAACTTCCTAAGTGAGAACAATTAACCAGTGGAATGGCTTCTCTCCAGAAGTTGTGGGTGTTCCAACAATAGGGGTTCTTAAGAGAAAATTGCACAGTTATTTGTCTAGAATAGTATAAGGTCTCCTGCTGGAGCAGGGAATTGGACTAGATGACCTCAAAGATCCCTTCCAACTCTGAAATTCAATATTCTACTACTGTGATGTTGAACCTATGGCATGCATGCCCAAAGTGGCATGTGGAGCCATGTCGGCTGGCACGTGAGCTGACGTGCAGCTCAGCTCCACTGCTCATGCACGTGCTTCCCCCCACGTGCATGCGCCTGTGAAGCCCAGAGCCTAAAAACAGCTGATTGGCATTGAGGGCCCAAACAGCTAACCTCCAAACTGTTAAATTTAGTTACTGACTTGGATAAACTGGTAGCTAAAATTAACAAACGGTCAGCCCGTTTGTTAAATTTAGCTACTGGTTCAGGCGTTGACTTTGAGACAGAAAGAAAATACAGAATTCTATATAAGTTGGACAAGATAGTACAACTGGTTAAAGAAGAGGAAAAAGGTTTAGAGAGTAAGAAAATTATGAAATATAAATATAAAGTATAGAAATATAATATTTAAATATAAAGATAGAAATTTGTTTTACCAATACATCAAAATATCAATATAATATATTATTTAATGTGTAGGATGCATGTTATGTTTATATATTTGTTGTATATATAATGTATATATAATGTCTTTTTAAAAATATATTTTTAATAAAAGTTTGTTTTAAAAATTTTTTAAAAGAAGAAGACCAAGCCTGGCTGGGATGGGCCAGGAAGGAGTTTCCCCACTTTAGGAGTGACTGGGAGGGGTGGGGCCAGCTGGAATGCCTGAAGGAGCTGCAGGAGAGGAGCAAAAGAGCCGCATGCGGCCCTTAGCCTATGGGCTGCCAACCCCTGTTTTAGGAGAAACCCTCCTTTACAACCACCTCTTACAATATTAAACAACTCAGTATGAACAGTATAGTCCTTCAAGTTTCTAAGTTCTATCATATCTCAAAACTTAAAATGGACATCTAACATCAAAAACATCAAACAACCACAAACAACAATGTATTTTCTGTGCCAACTCAGAAAGCTCAAACTGCCCAAAGAGTTGCTGATTCAGTTCTACAGAGGAATTATTGAGTCTCATCTGCACTTCTATAACTGTCTGGTTTGGCTCTGCAACTAAACAAGATAAACACAGACTTCAATGGATAATTAGATCTGCAGAAAAAACAAGTGCTACCAACCTGCCTTCCATTGAGGATCTATATAGTGCACGAGTCAAAAAAAGGGCTGTGAAAATATTTACAGACCCCACACATCCCAGACATAAATTGTTTCAACTTCTACCCTCCAAACAACGCTACAGGGCGCTGCACATCAGAACAACTAGACACAAGGACAGTGTTTTCCCAAATGCCATCTCTCTGCTAAACAATTCCCACAATACTGTCAAATTATTTACTAAGACTGTGTTACTATTACTCTTCTCATCCTTCCTACCTCATCTTACTTATAACCATGTTGTTGTATCATTACAATTTATATTGTTTGTTTTCCTAGTATGATTTTGTTGCTTATTAGCATCCTTTAACTATCACTAAGTGTTGTATCTTATGATTCTTGCCAAATGTATCTTATTATTATTATTTTCCTTTATGTATACTGGAGCATACATGATTCCAATTACATTTGGCCAATAAAGAATTCTATCTAATTCAAAATTAAATTTTTATTGATAAAATGCTGCCTCATCTGTCCATCTTGACCCTGGATATGGGATCTGCAGCAAAAAGAATTCTGGGGAACTCTGGAGGTTGAAGTCCATACAGGAAGCCCTCGATTTAACAACCATTCTTTCCACCCTCTGTTCCCACCTTCCATTTTATTTATTTATTATTTATTTATTATTTGGACTTCAATGCCGCCCCTCTCCTGAGGGACTCGGGGCGGCGTACAACATATAAGAACAAACAATACAAAAATTAAAAACGTATTAAATGTATGTTATCCAAATACATTGAATTATAAAAACGGTGGGAAAAAACAATTTAAAATTTAAAAATATTTAAAACTATTCAATTAAACAGGCCCGACGTGTCCCCAAATGCTTGATCAAACAACATTTCATGAGGCCAATAACTTTATTCTGGAAATTACATGTTCAGAAAGAAGTCAAATACAGCAAGCCTCTTGAAATTAACAGGATTAACTTCTGCCTATACAGTAGTCCTCAATTTACAACAGTTCATTTAGTGACAATTCGAAGTTACAATGGCACTGAAATGAGTGCTTTTCAACTTAGTCATTGCAGCATCCTCATGGTCACATGATCAAAATTCAAATGCTTGCCAACTGCTTCATATTTATGACAGTTGCAGTCTCCTGGGATCATGTGATCAACTTTTGCAACCTTGTGGCATATTCACTTAACAACTGTGTTATTAACAACTGCAGTGACTTACTTAACAACTGTGGCAAGAAAGGTTGTTAAATGGGGCAAAATTCACTTAATAACAAAGGAGCAGCTCCTTGCACTGCAGAACAAACCTCGTCAGTCCCCAAGGGAGGTGCACTTTCTGATTGACGGTTAGGTGTCATTCCCCCTCCTAGGAGGCTTTCCTTTGGTTTAGTTCGAGCAGGAGGGGAAATGAGTGTGCACTCTTGGGAGACCTGAAAGAAAAGGTGTAGGATAGATTGTCATGGACGAAAGCTATTCCTGTGCTCGGTGGGAGTCGAACAAGACTTGATGGCACCTAAGGAAGCACGGAATCCATGAAAGCCTCTTCCAAACGCTTTCAGGGTAGAGATTGGACGAAGTTGGTTTTCAACCTTCTGTCACTAGATGGCGCTCTACAAAGAAGCAACACTCGCGCCTAGAAAGCAGAGAATAAGAGCACAGCAGCGGCATCGCTAGTATTGACATTACACCGGAGGGGGAGAGGCCGAGCTGGAGCGAATTGAAGCGATAGAGTATTAGATTGCTAGAAGGGATGGGGAGGACAGGAACTTCCTCTTCCGGCTCAGCCACGGGAGGGAGGAGGATGGCGTCGGCGGAGCCTCTTGTGCTGCTTGGAGGGTGGAAGCGGCTCCTGTGAGGTGAGTGGAGGGCAGGTCGGAGGAGACGCCGGGAGCAAGTTGGGCCCTTTGGGTTCCTCCACGGCGGGGAAGCAATGAAGGGACAAGAATGAAACATGCTGCATATTCTTTCTCTCCCCAAATGTTTTGATCCTTTGCCTGTGATTTTCTGCTGGCCGATTTGGAAGATTTAAAGAAACCTTGATACGTTTTTCCTGTTTCTTAACCACCCACCTTCCTCACCCTTCACGTAGCACTTGAATCCTTCTGGTTTTGTTGACATGTCGTTTTCCTGGCAGGCCAGGAGTTTCATGGGCAAAAGGGATGTTTGCATAGGATTTGTTCACCATTTCATCTCTTAGTGACCCCGCCTTTTAATAAATAGATTAAAAAATTTGAGCAAATGCACTTCTGAGTCACTTTGCAGACTGAAATACACATAATTGTATACTTAAATAAATGCTTAGGAGCGTATTTCTGTGTCAATATTGAAACACACATTCAGTGCATTCAGACAGTATTCAGACCCCTTTCACTTCTCTCAATTTTGTTATGCTGCGACCTGATTTTCCACTTGTTGAAATTCATTTTTTCTCATTCATGTACATTCATAATGAGAAAGTGAAAACAGAATTTTAGAAATGTCTGTAAATTTATTAAAAACAAAAAAACCTGAAGTACCACATTGGCAAAAGTATTCAGATCCTTCACTCAGTGCTTTGTTGAAGCAGCTTTGTCAGCGATTGCAGCCTCAAGTCTTTTTGGGTATCAGGCAGCTTTACAGATCTGGATTGGGGGATTTTCTGCCATTCTTCCTTGCAAATGTTCCCAAGCTCAGTGAGCTTGGATGATGACCATCAGTGGACAGCCGTTTTCTGGTTCCTCCAGAGATATTCAATAGAGTTCAAGTCGGAGCTCTGGCTGGGCCACTCTAGGACATTCACAGAGTTGTCCCTATGTTGTCTTGGCTGTGTCCTTGTCATGTTGAGAAGTGAACCTTAGTTATTCCATTCCCATCTTCCCTTTCCAATTTTCAGGTTTTCTCCAAATTCTGTCTATTTAAGTCACAGAATATCTCTGTGTCTTTCCACCTTCACTTTCATAGCATTCCCTTTCTGTAAAGCCAACAAGCATGATATGTAAGTTGGCATTGTCATATGACATCATGCTTAACGATTGCACTGCTTACTGACATAGATGCCAGTCCCAATTGCAGTCAGTAAGTGAGCACTACTTGAATTAGGATGTCAGTAGAGTGCAGTGGCTCAGTGGGTAAGACACTGAGCTTGTCGATCAGAAAGGTCGGCAGTTTGGTGGTTCGAATCCCGAGTGC
>JANHFQ010089919.1:0-11078 GCA_032468035.1 Aparallactus werneri | reverse complement strand
GGAAGGATGGAAGGCTGAGTCAACCTTGAGCCTGGTGGGATTTGATCTCTCAAACTGCTGAACAAGTCAGCAGAGGTTAAGCCTTCAACCCAGCACTCTCTTCCACTATAAAGGGGGAATAGAAACAACAGAATTGCAGCTTCCCTGTGGGTGGAAGGTTAATTATTTTGTCAGTCTCACTCCATCAAATATTAGAACTGTGGTTTCCTGCTGTTGCAGCATAGAAATCACCCTTCCCTCTCTCATTAAGATTATTTCATCCCATATGTGAGATGACTAAGCACAGTTAGGACCACCAGGTCCCACTTGAAATAACAGCTGACTATAGCTGGTTTTGTTGTGGCTCGCCAGCGGCCTGCGGAGTTGGCAGCAGATTTGGACAGTGAAGAGGTTGGGGAGCTACCTGGGCCAGGGTTGGAGTCTGGGGAAGGCTCGGATGAGGGCTTTGTGTCTGAGGCAGAGATGGGGCCAGGGCCGTCTGCCAGCTGTCAGCTGTCTTCTGAATCACACATCAGTGAGGCAGAAGGGCAGCTGAAGCCTATCCTTGGTGCGCATGTACTCAGAGCTGCCAAGAGACAAGATCAGATAAAGGGGCTGATGTGACAGTAAGGCCACAGGTGGTCAGTGAATGGCCACTCCTCTAAGGCATAAAGAGGAGGGAAAGGGGAGTGGTGTTTGCAGGAAACAATTTGTTCACATTTCATCTCATGGAAATTTATTCCTGCTTCTGTGCTCCTGCCAAGTGTGTGTGGACTTTATCAGCCTGGCAGCTCTCCCAGACTGTTTCAAGATCTGTAACTGAGGATGTTGCTAAAGAGACATTCTTTGTATTGATAATAAACAAGGGTTTTTGGTTTAAGGAACTGGTTTCAGGCGTACTTGGGAAGCCTAAGTCAGAACCATCCATTTTCAACTCAGATCAAAACTGATAGTGTTTTAAAATTCATAAGATGTTTTAGTTTCCTCATCCAAAGTTGGAGATCCTTCAGTTGTTTTTTCAAAGGCAGAGGCAGGGAGAAACCAGTGGTGTGTTTTCCTCCTCCCCCACATTACTCTTCAAAGCTCTGAACCCCAAATCAGAAAAGTGTTAAAAAGGGAAATGTGCAGAATGTTTGAGGATTTACCATGCTTATTCCAAGACATAAAAAGAATGGTCAAATTCTTACTATCACAGACAACACTATATTCTTTTGCTAATTGTGAATTTGGAGTGGTTTAACTTTAGAATTGGTATCCCAATCTCTAGGGAGGTCAAATGATGTTAGGAATCACTTTCAGATCACTGCTAGAAACCCTTCTTCACCCCTCAAGATCCAGTAAGTAGCTAAGAAAATAGAACCTGTTCTGAAATGTTTTGCTAGAGAGGCTCTCTGGGACTATTTGTGGGACTGACTAGCTGCCTCCGATTTTTTTTTCCTCCCATGAACAGGAGAGCTCTCATCCTTCAAATAATGTCATTTTGCTGGACTCAGGAGTAGAGCCTTCTCCTTCTCAGGAGTAGAGCCTTCTCCTACATAGGAGAGATGGTACCTGTATCTCTCCTATGATCCATTATGGCCCCACCTAGTTAGCCTTTCATAAGGCTGTTTCCTCAAGCATTTGCAGAAGCTCTGCTGGTTGATTGTTTTATTGTTCTTTTCTTTATTGTAGTTGATATAATTTTCATGATCTTGAATATTTTTCGGTATCTGGGATCCCATCTCCAAGGCAATGGCGACATCAATGATGAGGTGCAAGCAAGGGTGAATGCAGTCTGGATGTGTTGGCAAACTCACTGGTGTGCTATGTGACAGACAAATGCCAAACCGTCTTAAATCTAAGATTTACAAGACAACCATCCACCCTGTTGCACTGCATGGCACTGAATGTTGGACAGCAACAACAGGGACCGAAAGCTATCTCCATGCCATGGAAACATGAATGCTCTGTTGAATGTCAGGCATCTCCCTTCTTGACCATATCACAAATATCACCATTCGACAACATTTTGTGTGGCACCAATTGTAGAGAAGATGAGAGAAGGCTGACTCTGCTGGTATAGTCATATCCAGAGAGAAACACCTTCCACCATGTTTCAAGACTGCCTACCAACTAGAAGTCAATGGCCAGTAACTTTGTGGGCATCCAAATCAGAAATGGCAAGACACCATCAACAAAGGTATGCAAGCCATGGGCCTGTGCCCTGGAAACATAGCTGACAGTGCAAAATGATATTCAATGATCCAAAAAATGGACCCTGCACCTGCAGGAATATGCTAGGAAGAAGAATAAGATTGTAGATTTTTATTGTCAAGTTTAATCTTTGCACATTGTCTAAAGTCAATGCTATGCAGGCTCAGAAATCACTCAAACAAACAAATAAACAAATCTTTGAAGATTAAGTTTTAGCTCTAAATATCCATATGCATTCAATTTTATGGCTTAATTTTTGTAACAAGTTTTATATTGTACTATTTTATTATTGGATTTTTTTTCAACTTGTATATGGATTCCATTTGAAATAAACATTATTTAAAGAATTTGGCATTCTGAATAATCTAGTCTTGTTTTTTGAGTTAGAATTGATTTTTTTATGGCTTTGCATTGTTCTTCTGAATTTTGTACAAAGTTCATACATTGGTGAATTACCCCTCTCCCCAGTCTTACATTAGTGATGTACAGATGAATAAAACCCCACAGGAACAATATTGATAGCTCTGCTTTCAGAGTGGTCAATTTCATACAGGCAGCTTTTCTGTGTATAATTCTTGCAGAGATTTATTCATAAATTGTCTCAATAACAAGTAAAACCTGCAATGAAGTAAAAATACAGCTCCTGATCACTGCTTTCTCTTTTCCCTATTTCTTAATTTTGACCCCAAAAGTAAGCCTCTGGGTATATTTGGGCATGTTAAATTGTTACATAAATTGTTTGGAGTGCATGCAACATCTGAAACATTTCCTCCTAAATATAATGATCTATCTCCCTCTCTCCCTCCCTCCCTGTCTCTCAAGATGTGTCCCTTTAGCTGCATAAATACATGTGCAAGTGTGCAACAGCACACCCAAATTCTGAAACCAAACAATTGTATTTTGTATACTTCAATGACAGTTAAAGATCTTGTATGTCAGTGTTTATCAACCTTGGCCACTTGACGATGAGGAATTCTGTGAGTTGAAGTCCCTACTACTTCAAGTGGCCAAGGTTGAAAATCATTGCTGTAGATCCATTTCTTGTCGGCAATGCACTAGAATCAACTGATGACTTTTCCAGAGTTGAAACATCTCTGGAAACTCGAAGTATAATAAATTATACTTTGAGTATAAACAATAAAGAATTCTATTCTATTCTAGTCTAAGCCAGAAGAATTTTTGGTAGTACAAGTGAGTGTTTGTTCTCTGTGTTCAACAACTTCCATGCCTCCTTAGCATTTCTGGAGTTCACTTAAAGCAAGATAAGATGCATGTTTGGAGGTTACCCCTCAGGCTAACCATCTGTGAACGGTTGTATAAGGCTGTTCTCAGCAATAGTTCAGGCATCTCTAGGGAAGAAGTAATGATGGCAAACAACAGGTGGCATCAAATTGATTGCATTTGTGCACATTGACAGAACCCCAGCAACTTAAAAGACAGCTCAGATTGGACTTACAATGAAACTGAACTGCTGTGACAATTGTTATACGACATCTGAGAAGGCATAGAGAGAGAATACTGCAGAAAAACGTCAGGTACTTTGAGGGCAGCCAGACAGGCTCCAACTAGGTTTTATTCCATATGTTAAAGCCTCTTTCCTTAAACAGGAAAGAGGAAGATGGGTAAAATTTGTGACTTTCTGGTTGAGTGGCACTATGTTTACATCTGGAAATTTCCATTCTTCTCATTTGGGAAACAAAATAGCCGAATCCCAGGAGTTTACACCATCAAGTCATATTTCCCTCTTGTATGAGATAATGGATCAATTTGCTATATATTACTGAAGATGATACAGTAAACAGAAATCTGATCTAAAAAAGATTTATGAGTGCTTGAATACAATCTTATTTTATTCATTTGTTTGTTTTTGTTTAAAAGACTTATACAGCTACTGATATTAAAAATCACAATCCTGGGCAGTTTACACTAAAAAGATTAAAATAAAACTTTGCAAACAAAATTCCTTACAACAATGAAGACAAAACAAGGTTGTTCTCCACTTCCTCCTCATTTTTATTGACACTGGACTTGCTGATAAAGAACATACATCTATAAAATTTCAAGAATTAAATTAAGAATTCAGGTACATGAAGAAAAATTATAAGCTGTCTATGTTGCACTTAGAGTTTTTTGGCCAAAGGACAAGAATTAGAATTGATAACATAACACATATAGCACCATGGTTCAAGTTGTAGGATCAATAAGGATAACGTTCAAATGTTGATACAGAACTTGAGAATAAAAGTCACTCAGTGAGAGGTAACAAATCCATATACAGTAGACTGTAAGATTTGATTATCAATAAGACACAGATAACACCTTTTGAGACTTCCTCTTTCGAATGACCAGAGTCAGATAACCAATTTCAGTATCTTTAGCTAAGAAGGACAGCATTAAATAATTGCAAAAACAAGGAAGAATTGACCAATTGTGAAGTGGGGAGAGATTTACAGAACAATTTGGGTGTATACCTTAAAACCTAACTTTAAACATGCAGATGCTTTCCTAAATTGTTGGTGAAGTATGACTCAGGATCAAATGTGAATAAATAGATGCAACATTTGGGTACAATAGTGGATATGCCAGTTAGAATTTCAATGGAAGAAAAACATTAAATTCAACTAAGTATTATAATCAGTTTGGTTACTGTCCAAATCATTCCACAGAAGAGGTTATTTCTTCTGTTCTCCATCTGAGCTTGGCGCATTTAGAGGAAAGAAATACTCAGGTGTGAATGCAGTTTGTCGACTTCAGTTCGGCATTTAATACAATTGTTCCACAGCATCTAGTAGAAAAACTGGGCCTTTTAGGCTTTAAACTACTTTGTTCAACTGTATTTTTGGTTTTCTTATTGAGCTTGAAGTAATATTTCAAACACCATTTTCTTGAGCATAGGTTCTCCTCAGGGCTGTGTCCTAAGTCCGCTGTTGTTAACCCTGTTGATCCATTACTGTTGTGCAAAAACATATTTTGAAGTACGTAGATAATACAACAGTAGTGGGCCTTATTCAGGACAACAATGAGGGTGGTAGAGAGTTTTTATTTTTGTGCAAGCACACTAGAATTAGGTCACTTCATTCTAAGCAGAAATTTTATTGCAAGTTGTTTAATGAAGTTTTCAGGATTACGGTATATACTCCAGTATAAGCTGACTCGAGTATAAGCCAAAGTCCTAATTTTACCTAGGAAAACTGGGTAAAGTTGTTGACTCGAGTATAAGCTGGACCATCAATTTGGGCCCGAAAACCAGCAGATTTAGCTACTGGTTTGTGCCTGAACCGGTAGCTAAATCAGCTGATTTTCAGGTCTAAGGTTATGTGCGTGCATCATTTTAGGCCCCAAATTAGCTGACTCAAGTATAAGCTGAGGGTAAGTTTTTCAACACATTTTGGGTGCTAAAAAACTCGGCTTATACTCAAGTATATATGGTACTAGTTCTTGTTTCTGAGGAATCAATCAGCAGCTTTGTCAGTTTTAAACTTCACATTATTTCTTCAAACTATCCTTAATATTCTGAATAAATTCAGTCATTTTAAAAATCTGTATATCATTAGCATGAATTTTTAAACTGATGAGAAACTCAGTGTGATTCTTTTGTTCTTTCTCTTTGGAGTGTGAACTAAGTGCAAACAAGTATAGCTAACTAAGCAACACGATTCACCCCATACTATGGGACAAAACAAAACAACTTGCCATTTGGAGAGCCGAAACTGAGACCACCCACAAGACCAACAGACATTCAAAGAAACTTCAGAAACTAGAGGAACACAAAAAAACGCCAATTACATCACAGCAACACCTAAAGCAAGTAGTGCACAATGTCTCTGACAGAAAACTAACCACAGCAGAAACCAATGTCCTAATGAAGGGCTTCAACTTCATTGTCGCACCTAAAAATATCCTCCATCATATGCGAAGTCGAAATCAGTCTAACCAATCTCAACACAAATGATGCTCACAAAGTTAGGCAAGAAGTCACCAACATCCTATGCACCAGCAAACCACCCAAGAGCAATTCACAAAAGGAAGAACAAAAGGCACTGCAAGGCTTAGGAAACGACAACAGCATAATCATACTACCAATGGATAAGGGCAATGCCATGGTGGTAATGAATGCAGTGGACCACGAGAAGAAACTATCCAATCTACTTCAAGACACCACATACAAACCCATAATCCCACAACATACCTGGAAAAGACCACAAGGACAAAAATAAAATCAAGCAACATAAGCAAAGAAATCCAACAGACGATCATCCCGAGGGAAAAGTCATAGAGATGCTTAAAACTATACGGTCGCCGCAAAATACACAAAGATGGAATACCACACAAACCCATAGTAAGTTCCATAGGCTCACCATTACAAAATCTAGCCAAATACCTAGCAAAATCTGTCACCTTGTATGTACACAACTCATACCACTTCATAGAAATCATAAAAAACCAATGCATACAACCCAACAATCTACTTGTCAGCTTTGACATCGTATCCCTGTTCACACAAGTACCGGTCAAAGAAGCCCTGGCAGCAATCAACATCAAATACAAACCATCCAGTGACATCATAGAATTAGCAGAACATTGCTTATCCAACACATGCTTCATACACAATGGACAAAGATACAAAAAACAGAAGGCGTGCCCATGGGATCACCTCTATCACTGGTCATCGCCAACCTCTTCATGGAAGAATTTGAAACCAATGCCCTAGAAAAAACTGACAACAAATAGGAGACTTCCAGCAGCTTGATCAGTGTTGTGGACTTTCTTTTTGAAAGTCTTTGCTGATGATCTCGTAAAAGCTGAAGAAACAGCGTTAATCGGCTGTTTCTCAGCTTGAAAACCTCCCCCTCGGGCGAAGAAGGGGAGGTAAGTGACCAGGTGGCAGTAAAATCCCCTTTAGAGACCTAAAACAATTAATTTGGGTCTTGAAGGGTGAGGGTTCCCGTGGATCCTGTGTCTTCTCCAGGTCGTGGGATTCCCTGCTGCATGCAGGGCAAGACGCAGCAACTGTTTCTGCTGAAATATTGAACTTTGATTGATATTAAGCAGACAGAGCAGACCAGGAGGAAGTAAATTTGTAATTGCAGGTATTTTCTAAAGCTCCGGAACTTTTATTTTTGTTTGAAGCTCAAAAGGAGAGGAGAAAAAAGAATGGCGTCTGAATAAACATTATTGTGGTTGGAAAGTGAAAGTTGAAAGCGACATGATGATGGATTGGCAAGTGAAAATTAATTGGCAAGAAGAGAGAGATCCTAGGCAGAAGGTCATAGATTTGATCTCAAGACATTCTTGGAATTGTTGGAGGGGTCTGCTGAGGGAGAGGAAAATTTAATTGCTGCTCCAGAAATGAACAAGAAAGTGGAAATGTTAGAGATGATGCCTGGAACACCGAGAAAAATAAGATGGCGTTTGGTGAGAGGATTTATTGTGCAAAGCAGACGAGCACGGGACTGAAAGGAAAGAAAAAGATTGTTGTGAAAGCGAGACTTGGAATGTGGAAGTGCTGTTATCATAAAACTAATTTCTTAAAAGTATGGTAACCAATTGGGATCATCAAGGCCACTAGTTTAAAGAAGTACTTTAACACTTAACCTAGAATAAATCTTACCTAGCACCTTGCTTATATTAATGTATCACATTAACAAATTAAACAACAAAAGAGTTTGCCAGATGACCCTGGGTAATATTTTTAAATTCTAGTCGATAACCATAAAACTGTAGGAACTCATAAATATGAATAATAGAATAACAGAGTTGGAAGGGACTTTGAAAGTCTTCTACTCTAACCCCTTGCTCAAGCAAGTAATCCTATACAATTTCAGGAAAATGGTTGTCCAATTTTTCCTTTAAAATCTCTAATGTTGAAACAGCCAGAACTTTTGGAGGCAAGCCAGGATTCTAGGTTGGTTCTCTTTGATTAGTTGCTTTTTGTCCTATCTTCAGATACTTCGGAGAATAGGTTGACCCCCTTCTGTATAGCAACCCCTTAGGTATTGGAACACCACTGTCATATCACCCTTATTCAGTAGTGGGATTCACATTTTTCCCTACTGGTTCTGTGGATGTGGCTATGCATTTGGCCATTCAGAGGTGGTATTTGCCGGGGTCAGCCATTCAGAGGTGGTATTTTCCGGTTCTCAAAATTTTTGCTACTGATTCTACAGAACCTGTTGGAATTGGCTGAATACCACCTCTGCCCTTATTCTATCTTTTCATTAAACTAGATAGATTCAAATCCTGAAACTATTCTTCATATGTTTTAGCCTCCAGTCCCCTAGATTCAGCCATCAAGAGTAGAAATCATTGGAGCCTATACTTCATACGTGTATCTAATTTTCTTTTTGCTTGTGTTGAAGGTTTGCATTTCAGTGGATTTTAGTAAAGAAGCTGCTATTCTATACATGAAATCATGTATCAGACTTAGGTCATTTATGAATGACATACTTCCAGTCCTCTTTTAAAATTAAGTTAGTTGACATTACTACTTATGATGACAACAAAGTTCACACTGTAACTATGCATCCAAAATACGTTATTTAAAGAAGGTTATGTTTGCCGTAGTGAAAATGATGCAATCCAGTTTTTCAGCATGGCACAGAAATGTTAAAATCTTCAATGGGAATGCACTAAGTGACTAGCAGAAAATCAAGAACAGGTGGAAATAGTATATAGTATAATAGTATATGGAAGGACTCTATACCAGTTTGACTTATCAAGATGGCAATGATGACAGCCAAATTAATAAAGAAACAAACATCTTGAAAGAAAAAGTAGAATGGACCATGGGGAAATTGCTGAATTGTAAAGCCCCAGATATTGATGGAATACCTGTGAAATTACTAAGATAAGTGCTAATTAACATCATTCCTGCCCAGTATCAAGAAAGATGGACTATATATCAGTGGCTTCAGGAGTGGAAAATATGCATTTTTATCCCATTAGTAAAGAAGGACAATGCCAGAGACTATTCCATGATATCCAAAAACCTGGCTCCCATTTCAGGGTGGCAATGGGCTTCACTGGGTTAGGCCTACGGGACTGAGGATATTAGTTCTCCTCTGTCTTACTTTTCCCTTATTTTTAGACCCTGCGGTTATGTTCGGGATGTTGCAATATACTATATCAGCTTTGTTTGCACTCAGGGGTTCCCCCCACTCCTGGGTGCCTCCCGCCATTCCCCTTGATGAGGCCCATTCACTATTTGTGAACGGGTACTCGGAGAGGAGGTCGGGCAAGGATAGGGGCCTCCAGATTGGTCGTAAGAGGAGGCCCCTACTGTGTTTTTTAGCAGGTTATTTTAAAGGGTTAGGGAGGAGGGAGGGAAGTCCCACGGGTGTTGTTGGGGGGACTCCGTTGGGTACTTTAGCCATACCTACAGCCACCTCTGTTGGAGGTGCGGAGGGTCGGGGGAATTTTGGGCTCGGTATTGAGGTGGGGCAGCGGATCGAATGTGTGGTTGGTTCAGGTGCCAGATTGCACAGGGGGCCACATCACGTTCGGGGGACATGCTGTCATTGGCTAAGAACTATAGCGTGCCCCGACCCCCAGGGTACATCCCCATTGTTGGGGAGTGAAGAGTCGCGGGCCCCTGGACTCCGGGTGCTTTATTTAAATGCCAGGTCAGTGGTCCACAAAGCTCCCCTTGTTAAAGATCTAATTGAGGAGGAGTCCGCCGACCTGGCATTCTTCACGGAGACCTGGTTGGGCCACAAGGGAGGAATCCCTCTGAAAGACCTTTGCCCACCAGGTAATGAAAATTACAGTGTTTCCCATCTTAACATATATTTCTTTTTTAGCTTCATTCCGTATCTTAACATAATTTATTTACTTATTAATCAAATTTATATAGCTGCCCATCTCACCACAGGTACTTTTGGGTGGCACTCATGACACAACACATGGATAAAAACACATATACAAAACAAATATAAGCAATTTATAACAACTTATATTTTGCCTTTGTCATTGTGATACTGAGCTAGTTTACTTTGTCTCAATCTTAAAACCTGTTTTTTTTATTCTTTTTGATCCTCTATTTTTATGTTTTGTTAAGATCTGTGTCTTCTGATTATTAATCTTAAAAACTGCCTCTTTTAATTTTTTAATTTTTCCATTGATGGCTTTAATCCCCTTAGTGGATCCTTAGGAATAAATAGCAAGTCATTAAGCAATGTCCTATAAATTTCTTTATTAATTTTACTTTCCCAAATATCTCATTTTTTAACATTTAATTCAATATTACAAGAAGTAAAATAAACAACAGAGCAGGCAACAGGCATTCCCTGTCTTGTCTCTTTTTATCTCTCACAGGATTTTTACAGCTGTCCGCTAACATCTTACCCATTTTATAAAATCTATTCCAAAATTTATATGTTCCGAAACATTAAACAGGAAATCCCAGTTCAAATTGTCAAAGGTCTTCTCTGTGTCTAAAAAAATGAATGTGGTTTGTTTGTGTTGCTCCAAGTATTCCAAAATGTCCAACACATTTCTTATGCTAGCTTTTAACAGTGTGTTAGATAAAAACTCACACTGAACCTCAAACATAAATTTCTGCAAAATTATATTCAGCCTCTCTACCAAAATTGTTGTATAGTCATTATTCAATAATGTTACCTGCTGATGCTTTCTTATTAAAGTTAAATTTTGTCCCACCTTAGGCATTAATGCTATATAAGCTTCTTCTTACCTCTCTGGCATCTTTCTCTCTGTAACCCTGATTCATCATATTTTGTAAAGTTTGCAAAAATTCATTCTCAAAGTATTTATAGTTAGGGAGCTGATAATCCATCTAGTCCAGTCATCTTTCATGTTTTAGTCTTTTTAAAAAAATAATTTTGCAAACTTCCCTTATTATTATGGATCCATTCTTTTTCTAAGTAACCTTTGGCAAATTTTGTTTC
>JANHFQ010089787.1:0-11081 GCA_032468035.1 Aparallactus werneri | reverse complement strand
CCTGTATAAGGAAACATATATAATTGATTAATTATTGAAGAATAAATAACATCATTTTGAATATATTCCTATTGTGTCATTACTTCACCACGAAGCTAAGAGAATGAAATGGTCTATTTGAAACAAAACCTCTAACAGAGAAAGAATATCTGCCTCCCCCATTCGATCCAAGGGTGCAGAGAGCGGAGAGTAGGCAAGAGCAGAGAAGGGCTGCAAGGCTACTTGGGACAAGGTTACTCTATCCCTCCTCACAAAAAAACACCTGGAGTGGGATGTTTTAAGGAGAAGCCATGAGGAGTTAGTCTTTACCAGGAACAATTGTTTGTTTTAGATTATACTCCCCCGGCTTTGACTTGGGCCATTTGCCTTTTGTTTTGCCTAGCTTTGAGGACTGCCATCTGTCTTGTACTTTGCCCTTGCCTTATGGACTACTTTTTGCCCTTTACTTTGCTTTGTTTTTAGAACTGCTTTTTGCCTTGTACCTTGCCTTGCCTCAAGGACTTCCACTTGTCTTATGCCTGGACTTTGCTTTGTGTCTTGACTTTGTCTTTGTCTTATTCTTGATAATATATGGACTGTTCTTTGGGAGACTGAGGGTGGCTGCCTTCAGAGTAGCGTGGATGGAAGTCTTACTGGTTGTTGGGAGGCCATTGTTTGAACAGTTATTGACTGCAATAAAAGGACTCTCTAGAGGCCTGCCTTACCTTGACTAACTGGATCATAACGATTGGATAGATCATAAATAAATTCCTGGAAATTGGAAAAACATTCCACCTTTTTACAAAAACTCAAGGTAGCAAGCATACCTAATTCTCTTGTCTCTTATTTTCCCCACAACAACCACCACCCTGTTAAGTGGATTGATCTGAAAGAGAGCAAGTGGTCCAATGTTACCCAGCTGGCTTTCATGGATAAGGGAGGCCTAGACTCCCAGTTTCCTGGTTTCTAAGTCAGCATCTTACCACTTCACTAAACTGGCTCAACAACTGACAGAAATGATACTTGTCTTTTGCTTTCTGTAACTGCCATTGTAATTTTGAGCAGACCAAAACACACTAAACAAATGGTTGTAAGTAGAGGACTACTTGTTTACATAAACTTGATGCTTTTCTGAAGGATCACCAATTTAATGGACAGAGAGAAAGAGTGCTCTCATAGCAAAAGTCTACCCAAAGAAAGTTTTGCTCATAGAAATGAGCAATTATTCACTGGAGTGGTAGCACTGAATAACAATAGTTTACTTCTCTGTAAGTAGCAAGAAAAGATATATTTACTGTATTTTTGGCTAATTTGAATATATCAAGGGCTTTGTGTAAATTATACCAGTGTGGAAAATATGCAGGTTGATAGCAGCCTAGAACAAGGATTTTTTAAATGAGCTAGGAGATTATTGTAAAAACGGAATTTGGACGAGACTGAGTGGTAATCACACGCTTTTGCCTCCTCCTTTTTTTTTAGATCAAACACACACAAAAAACTGTTTCATACAGCATGTAGTATAAATTCTAAAGTGTCCCGAAATACTCTGAAATGTGCTCAACAAATTGCACAGAAGTGCAAAAATTCATGATTAGGCACATTCATGATCTATTATCAAATGCACCTAATTCCTTCAGTATCCAAGCAGCCGATCTATTGTTAGGGAAGGAAAGGGAAGGAAAGGAAGAGAAAAGCAGTTGATACATATAGGTTGATACATATCTATAGGTTGATGCATATCGTTAAACCAAAGAGGCTTTTCCAATGATGATGCTGATCATCATATTTTTTCAGGTGTTTTTTTTTAAAAAAAATGTGCCAAGGAAAAAAAGAAAGGAAGAGGAAGGAAAGGAAAGGAAAGGGAAAGGAAGGGAAAGACGAAGAGAAAAAGATAAAAAAACAATACCTTGCGCTAGCCCAGTGGTTTCCAATCTTTTTGTGGCCATGCCTCACCTAAACATCTCTAAAATCCTGATTCCCCCCACCCCTGTGACATAATCAGGGATGGGATTAAAAAAATTTAGCAACCAGTTCTCTGCCCGGTTGCTGGGTAGGCATGGCCATAGTTGGCATGGCCTAGTCGGCCTCCTGCACCATGGTGGGGTGGTGTTTTTGTCCTCCCTGGGCTCTGAAGGATTTCCTTGAGCATCCGGGAGAAGCTCCAGAGGCCTCCCCCAGGCTCCAGAGGTTCTCTAGAAGCCAGAAATAGGCCTGTTTCCAGACTTCTGGAACTTCTGGGAGGCCCATTTTTTGCCCTCCCCAGGCTCTGGAGGCTTTCCTCAAGCCTCTAAGAGGGTGAAAATGGCCTCCCCAGGCTCCAGAGGCTCTCTGGAGGCTGGAAATAGGCCCATTTTAATCCACCATGAGCCTCTGGGAGGCCCATTTTCCACCTCCCCGGGCTCCACATGCCCCCTGTACTTACCTTGGATCCAAAATGGGCCGCATAGAGACTCCTGGTGAGGCAGAATGGAAATTTACAAATATTATGTGTACGTGATATTATGCTTGTATGTGCCCAGAATATTACTGGAAAATGTTTAGGTTGGTACTTACCGAGAACCTTCATTCTCTGTGGTATCCACCCTGGTCTCAGCTGCAAATGGGCTCCGCCCCCAAATAGGCAAGTCCAAATCTTGGGGGTGGAGCTCCAGCTTCCCAGAACGAACAAGCCGAAGCACTGAGACACACCGGAGATCTCCATCATCACCAGACACGTCCCACTTAACGCATCAACTGGATGGTCTTCAATGAACCTGAAACAACAAACCCACTGACCCTCCCTTGGGTCAACATGAACACCCCTAAGGTGGAAAGGGACCACTGACAACTAACCCAAACTTGTCAACAAAAAACCCACAAAAAAAAAAAGAAACCGGCCCCGGAAGAGAGAAGCGGGGCGGGGTGCCAAGACCAGGGTGGATACCACAGAAAATGAAGGTTCTCAGTAAGTACCAACCTAACATTCTCCAGTGGTATGATCCACCCTGGTCTCGGCTGCAAATGGGCATTACCCCATCAGTCCCTAAGGGTGGGAAGCCTGACCGGATGGGGCCGCAGACTGTAGGACTCTACACCCAAACTCGGTGTCCCTGGAGGAGAACCTGTCCACCCTGTAATGCCTGACAAAGGTGTGTGGGGAACTCAGGTGGCTGCCCTACAGACCTGTTCTAAGGAAGGGCAAGCCCTGTAGAAGGTTGAGGTAGAGGCCCCTCTAGTGGAATGTGCCAATATATCCCCAGGAGCGGTGAGACCCCTGAATTGGTAAGCTAGGACAATAGCACCCTTAACCCATCTGGAGATGGACGCCGATGTAAGTTTGGCCCCCTGATTGTGTCTCTTATAGGAGACAAACAGCCCTTCCGTCTTGCGGAAAGACCTGGTTCTATCCACATAAAACAGCATTGCCCTCCTTGCATCTAGGCAATGCCATTCCTTCTCCTGAGCTGTCGAAGGGGAAGGGTAAAAGGAGGGTAATATAATTTCAGCTGAATGGTGGAAAATGGAATTTGACTCGGGAATGAATGATGGATCAGTCAACAGAGCAATCCTGTCACTACTAACAGTGAATAACTGAGGGGCTAAAGATAAAGCCGCCAACTCCGAAACTCGGCGGGCCGAGACTATGGCAGTGAGAAAGGCGGTTTTGAAGGACAGGGCCCTAAGGGAACAGGAAATCATAGGCTCAAAGGGAGGCCTTGCCAAGGCCATGAGGACCACACACAGGTCCCAAGTGGGGGCCCTGACTATCGCGGGAGGATTGAGCAAACTGACCCCCTTGAGAAACCTCTTGATATGTGGATGTGAGGCTAGGGACGTCCCTTTCGGATACCTCAAAACTGACGCAATGGCCGAGACCTGGCGGCGTAGTGCAGCCGTACTAAGACCTCTATCTAAGCCAGCCTGCAGGAAACCCAGCAGCTGCTTCACCCAAAGGTCTTCGGGGTCAATGGATCTGGCCGAGCACCATCCGGCTAGCGTGGCCCAGGTGTAATTGTAAATGCGGGTGGTAGAAGCCTTCCGGCCTGGGCCAGAAGGGCGCGATCAAAACTATGTCTGCCCTCTCCTCGGTCAGCTTCCTGATCACCTGCGGAAGGAGCTTGACCAGGGGAAAGGCATACAACAGCCCCTGGGGCCAAGGGCGATGCAGAGCATCCATGCCCTCAGATGCTGGGCACCTCCCCCTGCTGAAAAATCGGGGGAGCTGCGAATTTAGATGGCATGCAAACAAATCCAACTGAAAGGGGCCGAACCGACGCTGGAGGTAAGCGAACACCTGAGGGTTCAAGCGCCACTCTGCGTTGTCCGCCACCTGTCGACTCAACCAATCTGCCTGAATGTTGTCTATCCCCGGTATGTATTCCGCCCTGATTGATGCCAGCCTGGGCTCCGCCCAAAGGAAGAGGGAGTGTGCGAGGGCCTGCAGAGATGGAGAGCGGGTGCCCCCCTGAGGGTTGATGTAAGCCTTGGCACACATGTTGTCCGTATAGATCAGCAGATGCTGATCCTGGACCCGGGGTTCCAGCTCTCTCAACATCAGAAGCACAGTCTGGAGCTCCAGGAAATTAATGCTCCATCTGGCTTCCGATGGAGACCATCTGCCTTGGACTGAGTGGTTGCCTAGGTGAGCCCCCAAACCCCGGAGGCTCGCGTCGGTATGAATGATTGTGCACTCCAACCACAGGAAGGGTGACTCCTGTAGCAGCGTGGTTGGCCTCAGCCACCATGCCAGATCCTCCCTGGCATTCCCGTCCAGTGGCCGGGGCAGGAGACAGTGGTTCGTGATGGCGGACTGGAATGGGAGAAGACACAGCTGGAGGGCTTTTGAATGGAACCTCGCCCAGGGGACAATGTCGAAGCATGATACCATCATCCCCAGGAGCTTGTTCCCCATGAGGCAATCTGCTGATGGGGAGGACCCTACCTTGGTGGCTAAACTCCTGATCTTTTCCCTTCGCTCCAGGAAAAGGAACACCATGCCCCGGGCTGCGTCGATCACCGTCCCCAGGTGGAGAATGGACTGGGCGGGTGAAAGGGAGGATTTTTCCCAATTTACCAGGAAACTCAGGGAAAGGAGCGCCGCAATAGTCCGCTCCACGTGGAGTTGAGCCAAGGCCCGCGACGGTGCCCTCACCAGGATGTCGTCCAGGTAAGGGTAGGCCGTGATCCCCTGGAGGCAAAGGGCCGCTATCACTGTCACCAGCACCTTGGTGAAGACCCTGGGAGCCGAGGCCAGCCCGAAGGGCAGCACCCTGAACTGGAAGTGCTGTCCGTCGTAGCAGAACCGTAAGAAACGACGGTGGGTGGGTAGGATGGGGATGTGGAGGTATGCATCCACCAGGTCCAGGGACGCCATGAAGTCCCCTCGACGGAGGAGCCCCAGGATGGAGCATAAGGTCTCCATCTTGAAGGCTGGTCGAGAGAGGTGGCGGTTGACCATTTCAAATCCAGGATTGGTTGGGGCTTCCCCGACTTCTTGGGGACTGTGAAAAAGGGGAAGTAAACCCCCGATCCACGCTGTGGTAGGGGAACCCCTTCTATGGCCATGCATGCTAGCAGGTGTCGAATCGTCTGAAGGTTCAGCCGGTGTTTGTCCCGGCTGCGGGGGTGCGAAACCCGAATGAATCTTGCCCTGGGTAAACGGCAAAACTCGATGGCGTAGCCCCGCCGGACGGTCTCCAGAACCCAGGCATCCGTGGTGATGGCCTCCCAACACTGGGTGAGCCGTCATTGTGGCTTGGGGGAACGCTGGTCACCGGCGGGCTTAGGCTGGTACCGCTGTTTATTTTTCTTGTTACGCCAGAAGGGTTGTCATTGTTTTGTTGGGTCCCTGTTGGGAACGGGGTGCTGAGGGACCCCAAAAGGGGCGAAAGGGCTGTCTGGGCTGGAAGGAACTGGGGCCTCTGGACTTGGCCCTTGCGGGAAGGGTCTTCCCCTTATCCTTAGTTTCCCTCAGGAAAGGCTCAAGCTCCTCCCCAAAAAGCTTAGCCCCCCCCTAAAAGGAAGGTTGATGAGCCTGACCTGCGCAGCGCTCTCAATGTCCCAGTTGCGTAGCCAGGTGCTTCTCCGAACGGCAATCGAAGAAGCCATTGAGCGGGCTGAGAACTGGTAAGCATCCCCAGTGGCGTCAGCAGCGAAGGCAGCCACGTTGGTGATACGCTAGAGGAGCGACAGGGCAGCTCTTGGGAACTCAAATTGTTCCCTCAGTTCCTGGCACCAGAGGATCATGGCATGACAGGACAGTGAGGCCGCCAACGAAGCCCTCAGTGCCCCAGCCAAGGCGTCAAAGGCCAGTCTGGCCGAGGATTCAATGCGTTTGTCCATCGGGTGGCGTGGTAACGAGTCAGCCTCGGCTGGCAGGGTAGAATACGATCCCAAGGCCGCGATCGGAGCGTCTACTGTGGGGGACTGGAGCCAAGAAGCTTGCTCTCGCAAAATGTTGTAACAAGACAGGGAGCCAGGCCTGGTCTTTCTAGGGTGTAAGATGCTGGCCCATTCCTTCCTCAAAATGTCCAGAGAGGGGACAGGAAGGGGAAACCCCCTGGGGACCTCCTGAGGAAAAGGAAGCACGGAACTGACATCATAGCCCGAGGAAGCCTGAGTTGGGGCAGCTTCTTCTTGGGCTCCCAGGTCAAGGGTACTGACTATGCTTCTGAGTAGCTTCTTGAATCCCTCTTGTGGGAATAGGCGGCCCGTGGGTTTAGAGGGCTCCGGGTCCTCAGCCAAGGAATCAGATTTGTACCCTCTTTCCAGGGAGTCAGCTGAGTCTGCCTCGTCCCCCGGGAGATCCTCCTCCTCCTCCAACTCACCCTCAGAAAGTTCTGGCAGAACCAAATGAGAGGAGGAGTGTGCGGTCTTCCTGGATCTCTTACCGCCAGATGACGGACCCTCAAGAGGGTCCTGAGGGTCCGTGGGCGCAGGCCTCTTCTCCGCTCCCTGAGAAGGAGGGGGGTGAGTGAAGCCTTAAATTCGGCCAGGGCTGTCTGCATCATCGGTTGCATGGACGCCTGGAGATCCTCCCACGTGATGGTTGTGGGGATGGCCTGTTCCGCTCCTGCCGCGGTATCCTGCTCCATGACTCTGTGAGAGGACAAGAAAAAACACCTTGTGAAGGTTGGCCCTTTCCTGGGCCAACTGGAGTAAAGGAACCAACAACCACCAGGCCGGCCTGACCCAGGACCCATCAGTCCGGGGGAAGAGCCCCCTCTTTCCAGGGGGAGCCCGGGAGTGGTAGCAAGGCCCAAGGATTTGCCTTGCCAGGCTGTGCCAACTGAGGCCTGGGCGTGTGCAGGCACCAGGCCCCCCCAACCGGCTTCTGCTGCACCCTTCAGGGTGCTAAGGTACCTCAGCCTATCCCTCTCTTTCTCTCTCCCCCTCCAAGTGCACAGGCCGGTGAGGAGGGCAGCACTGTGGGTGGTGCAGAGAGGAGGCCATCCAGTGCGACCGGAGGCCTCGCGGTAAACAACCCCCCCCACTTGTTAGAAGGAGGCTGGCGATGGCGGCACGGCCGAAAAACGGCCTACCAGGGCGTCCGCCCCACCCCCCTCGTCATTTGGGGGCAAAGCCAGTTTGAAGCTGCGGGCCGTTGCAACTGGTGCCACAGCGGTGCCTGCAATGCCGCCCACGCAGCAAATCTCCCCCTCCAGCGCGCCCAACGGGCCTGCCGCACAGCACAAATGGCCTACCAGGGCCGATCGTTCTTTCACCGAACGGAGGCCCATCCAGGGCCCTGCCTGCTGAGGCAGGAAGCCGCCCGGCGCGACCGGGGGCTTTGCAATGGAGAGCCCCCCTCCCTGGGGGGATCCGCGCATGGTGCCGGTTCCGCAGCCTCCACCACATGGCCGAGTGGACCGGGAACCCTCCCACGGGCGCCGGAGACTCCGCCATGCTGGGCGGACTCCAGGGAGCCAGCCGAGGCAACACTGGTGGAGGGGGGAAGGACAGGCCGCCCCCCCCCACGCAGTCCTGGAAACCTGAGCGTGGGGCGGAGTGGGGAGGGAAACCCCCCGACCTCTGAGGGTGGTTCCAGGACTAAAGCCCCTCAGCTAGGGTTCCCTCCTACCTGATGATCCTCAGGAAATCTTCTGAAAAGAGGTAAAGGCCAGGAGCAGAAAACACTTCTGCACGAAGAAACTGCGACTTGACTCTTGGAGAGGCAAGGAAGGACTGGGAAGCTGGAACTCCACCCCCAAGATTTGGACTTGCCTATTTGGGGGCGGAGCCCATTTGCAGCCGAGACCAGGGTGGATTATACCACTGGAGAATACCAGCTGGTTTTACACTCTGATCGGCGAACCCCAAGAGAGGGATTGTGGGAGGAGCCACCAGGCTATGTCCGCATTGGTTTCTGAGTTCAGAACTACTGGGCAGCACTGGTGGTTTTCTATGGTCTCCTGGAAGGGTAATAATAGATTCTGTAAGGCCTTGGATCGGAACCGTGCCCATGGTACAATTCCAATACAAGAGGAAAGCATACCCAGAAGGCTGAAGAGGGCCAGGCTGTCCTGATTGTGAGAGAATAGGGGCGCTGAGGCTAGGGCTATGATCTTTGCCTGGCGTTCCGGGGAGAGGAAGACCTGGAACCTCAGAGTGTGTATGACTGCCCTCAGATGAGTGATGGACTGAGAGGGATTCAGCAAGCTCTTCTCCCTGTTTATGCAAAACCCCAGGGAGTCCAATAGTTTCGTCGTGTTGTGGAGGTGCTCCAGGGCCTCTTGCCTCAACTGTGCTCTGATCAGGAGGTTGTCGAGGTAATGATATACAAATATCCCTTGCAGTCTGAGGTGTGCCACCGCTGTGATCAGCAATTTTGTGAACACTCTGGGAGTGGAGGCTAGGCCGAAGGGGAGAGCCTTGAATTGGTATTGGTCCTCCCTGTATGCGAACCTCAGGTACTGTCGGTGTTCCCTCAGGATGGGTATGTGGAGGTACGCCTCCTGCAAGTCTAAGGAGGCCATGAAGTCCCCCCTGCGCAGGGCCCTGAGTATGGACCTCAGAGTTTCCATTTTGAACTGTGGGCGTAGGAGCCCTCCGTTGAGCCATTTGAGGTCCAATATGGCTCTGGTGTCTCCCGACTTCTTCGGTACGGTGAAGAAGTGGGAGTACACCCCTACTCCCCGTTGGGGGATGGGAACCGGTTCTATTGCGGCTATTGTCAGTAAATGGTGTTTTAGGGTGCAGGAGCGTCTGCGTACCTGCCAGAATCTGCGTGGGGGAGTGTGGTCTAGTTCCAGCGCGTAGCCGGATTTCACCGTGTCTCTCATCTACCTGTCGGTTGTGATTTCTGCCCACCTGGGGTAGAAGTGAGTGAGCCGACCCCCAATCTGCCAGTCATTGGTGCTGTTTGTTGGACTGCTTGGTGGAGAAAGCTCGAGGCTGCTGACGCTGTCTGGTCTTCTGGCGCCTCAGTTGCCAAACGGGGGTCTGGTTCCTGGCTGAGCTGGTGGAGGGCCTGTTGGAGTGAAAAGCTCGAAAGGAACAAAATGAGGACTGTTTGTAATGGTCCGGGGGTGCAGAATGAAAGGATCTTGCCTTATACTTGATGGGTAGAACCTTTCTTTTCCCACTTGTCTCGAGGAGGTACGGTTCTAGATCCTCCCCAAATAATTTCGTTCCCCTGAATGGTAAGCCTATTAGTTTGGTTTGTACGGGGGCATCCCCCCCCCAAGAGCGAAGCCATGAGCTTCTGCGTACTGCTACTGCTGACCCCATGGCTCTGGCTGCCATATTCATTGAGTCACTTGTGGCATCCGCCGTGAAGGCGGCCATGGAGGCTATGGTGCGTAGGTCTGCCTGAGCTGATTTTGGCAGTTCCACCTGGCCCATGAACCTCTGGCACCACAGAACCATGGCTCGTGATGCCAAGGAGGCAGCTGCGGAGGCTTTAAGGGCCCCTGAGGCCGCCTCGAAGGATCTTTGGGTGGCTAGTTCCACCCTCTTATCCTGGGGGCATTTTGGAAAGCCCTCTGAATCAGAAGGAAATAGGGATGCTGTTCCCAGGGACGCTATTGGGGCGTCCACAAGTGGGGTACGAAAAAGAGTGGCTTGTTCCTCCACCACTCTGTAGAACTTGATAGATTGAAGCTTTGGTTCTCTAGCCTGACCTGGGCGTTCCCATTCCTTCTAGATGGATTTCATGAAGGAAGGAGGAAGGGTGAAACCTGAGATAGGTTCCTTTGGGGCTGGAAAAACCGCTCTCACGTTGAAACCGGTCTCCAGCTCAGGTGGTGGCTCCTTCTCCTCAGGTTCAGTTGGGGCTAGATTCAAGGTTGATGTGATGACACGCCAGACCCTAGAGAAAGTCTCAGAGGCGAATAGGTGTCCAGAGTAGCCCGGGGAAGGGTCCCTTGGTTCTTCATTGGAGTCCTCCTCTGAAGAAAGGCTTTCCTGTACTTGTGGGCCAATGCCCCTGCTTATGAAGGACTCCTCTTCCCCAGGGCCTGGGGAAACAGAGGGTCCTGGGGAGTCTGTGACTCTCCTAACCCTGTGGGGGGAGAGGAGGGGAGGCTGGCTCCCTTGATCTCTGCCTCTTCTGCCCCTGTCTGGGAGTCTGGGGTGGGGTCTCTGACCGAACCTGGGCCATGGCAGCCGCCACTGAGGCCTTAATCATGGCCTGAAGCTCAGAGACCGAGACTGGTAATGAGGGGGCCTGCCCCTGGGCCTGGCTCTTTTGTGAGGCTCCCTCCATTCTGCCAAGCCTTCAGTAATCCTGGTGGAGAAGGAGAGAGGGCCCATTAGTCATGGAGAATCCCTGGGTAAAACCTTCCATGTCCTCCCTTTCTGGGGAGGTGAGGGGGTGGCTAAATCCAGGATCCGGGCCTGCGGAAACTGCCATCCCCCTCTCCAGTCTCCTCAACCGAAGCCCTAAGGCCCTTGGAGGAGACCGAACTGGCTGCAGGGTTACCACCGTTTACTCACTTTACTCAAATCAATGGTGTTTGCAGGTTCCAACGCTCCCCGCAGCCAGAATCCAAGTGATTGCGACCTCTCTACCTCCCAAAATGGCGAGGGAGAGGTCGCGCAGACCGTTGGGGTGCGTCCGCGGTGGCCCCAAGCACACCTGCGCGATCCTCGTGCTTGCGGGCTTTATAAAAAACCGCTCTTTC
>JANHFQ010088861.1:0-11094 GCA_032468035.1 Aparallactus werneri | reverse complement strand
AGTAACGGGAGCTCACTCCGTTACGCAGCACTCGGGATTCGAACCACCAAACTGCCGACCTTTCTGATCGACAAGCTTAGTGTCTTACCCACTGAGCCACTGCATCCCCCTGATTTTATGGTAGGGCTGCTGGAAATACCATCAACATGTTACGCTGCAAAATGCTTGCATCAATTTTAGTTGATTCCCATTCCCCATCTCAGGATTTGTCTTCTGCTACATTTATCTGCAAAGAATAAAATGAGTTCTCATACTCTTGAAAATATATTCCAAAACAATACAAATACAATTGTGGTTTTATTTTTTCCATTTTTATATTATAATTTAAATACATATATTCCACCATGCATCTCAAAGGGGTGTTTTTCAAAAAACAACTGGACTTTGTTTTTCCTTGAAGACGTTTAACTTCTCATCCAAAAAACTTCTTCAGTTCTGTCTGAATGGTGGAAGATGAGAGAAGCAAAACATCTTCAAGGAAAACAAAGTCCAGTTGCCTTTTGAAAAAGCACCTTTGGAACAATCATGACCTGGAAGACTGAAAATCTCCAGACATTTTGCCATGTGGCTTCTTTCAAATATACATATCAATTATATACATTGAAGGATTGTACTTCCATTCCTCTATAGTCTTTGCTGTGCTCTATCTTCTTCCAAGACATGCTGAACTATGTACTACCACAAGTAGTTCCTCTTGACCATCTTCAACCTATAGTCAAAATTAGCCTATTTAAGTAAGATTGAGAGGATCTGATTCAATTGTTTAGAATATTATGCTATGTTTTCTGGCAAGTCTTCTTTCCCTACATTATTTTTAAAATTAAATTTTTCATGCAGCAAGTTAATACAAATTGGAGGTCTAGGGAAATGACAGTATAAGACACATAACCAGTCCCCATGCTAGACAGTCAGGTCTTAAAGCAACAGAAACTTGCAATGCACCAATAAACAGACCACAAGCAGTTCAGAGCGTCTTTTGTTTATCAAACTTTTCAAGCTCTCTGGCAAGCGGCCAATTACTCAGGCAAATTGCCAAAACTATGAGATAAGGTTTATACGAAGTCCTTAACAGAATATTCCTGGTTCAAACACAAAGCAGAGACATCTTACACACGAGACCAGAATCTTCCAAACACAATGTGGATCCAACAAGTTGTCCTCTGCAAGGATTCTAGTCCAATCACACATCTTATAAGTCATATGGGGTGTGGCCAATTATCGGTCAGTTCTGGCTCAACCTCCTTCCTTTGCTGCTGCTGCTGCCGCCGCTGCCTCCTAATTAGCCTCCACGTTCTTTCATTAATCAGGGCCTCATCCCCACTGCTATCAGAAGCCGAGGACTCTTGATAACTAGTGGACGGACCAGCCACACACCCAGTATCAGCAGCTGGTTCCTCTCCTCCATCCGACTCTGACTCCAAGTCTTCCTCCAAGAAGGAATCAGCTGCCGGATCCACAGCACGCTGCCGGGCCACAACATATACTGACATGAATTAAAATTTCTAATTTCAAGTTATGTCCCTGTCTTAATTTTTTTTTCATAGTTAGAATTTCATGGTGTAAATAGCCTTTTTCAACATTATGGTGATTATAGAGTAATCACACCTACCTTTACTGCAAAAATTTAAATAATGGCTAGGTGGCAATAACAAGATAGAACAAAATATTTTTCTGCCAACTAATTTTTTGCAACCAAAATATGGCAATTTTATGTGGAATCACAATAAATATATTGCATTTTTATAGAATTTATGAAAAATTGAAAACTATTTCAACATTTACATTTACGTTTTCTAAATCTAAATTTGACCCATGTCTGTTGTGCAAGGTTTGCCACCAACCATATTGTGAAGTATGCTGATGATACAAAAGTAGTGAGCCTTATTCAAGATGAGAATGAAGGTGCTTAACACAAGGAGGTAGAGGGTTTGGTGAACTGGTGTAATAAAAGCAGCTTGTTTTCAACTTTGGAAAAACGAAAGAGATCATAAGTTGCTCCAACACTGGAAGTTTTAAAACAGAGATTGGACAACCATTTGTTTGGAATGGTATAGGGTTTTCTGCCTGAGCAGAGGATTGGCCAAGTCCCTTCCAACTCTGTTATTCAATTGTCAATTTCAAAAAATGCAGGCACAGCCACACTCCTCTCTGTGTAAATGATTCACCTGTGGAGATAGTTAGCATCAAGTTTCTGGGTGTGAAGCTAATGAATAGACTGGCTTGGTCACTCACATGTGAGATAGAAGAGGGCACAGCAGCACCTGCATTTTTTGCGTCACATGACAAAAGTACAACTTTCTCCGCTGTCCTTACCGCTTTCTATAGAGGGATGATTGAAAGCATCCTGTTACATTAGTTTGGTTTGGAAGAATTATTGCTTCAGACAGGATGAGGTGAATGGTGAGGATAGCAGAAAAGATTATTGGCAGTTCACTCCCTTCTATCCAGGATATAGCATATAAGTGATGCTTGATCAGGGTCCGTAGGATTGACTGGGATACTACACATCCTCTTCACGACTGGTTTTCTTTGTTACCTTCTGGGAGGAGGCTTTGAGGTATCCGAAGCAGAACATCCAGATCCAACCAGTTTTGTTCCATATACCATCAATCCAGAGGTGGGTTTCTCCAGGTTTAACAATCGGTTCACTTGGTTTGTGATTTTGTCCGCACTCATGCACCAAATGCATGTTGCAGGTGCAGCATTTTGGGGATTGAAATCAGCTGACAGCTGATTTTCGGGCCTAAAGTGATACACGCACAGCATGTGCCAAACACGCACTGCACGTGCTTCACCTTGGCTCCAAAAATCAGCTGATTTAGCTACTGCTTTGGGCCTAAATGTAGCCGAACTGGTAGCTAAATCAGTTGATTTTCGGGCCTGTGATGCATGTGCATCAATTTAGGCCTGAATATCAGCTAATTTAGCTACCAGTTCGGGCAAATCAACTGATTTTCAGGCATTAGGTGATGAGCGCTTATCACAGGCCCGAAAATCAGTTAATTTAGCTACTGGTTTGGGCATGTAGCTACCGGTTTGTCCTGAACCAATAGCTAAATCAGCTGATTTTTGGGCCTTTGATGTGCGCGCATCAATTTAGGCCCCAAAATCAACTGATTTAGCTACCGGTTTGGCTAAATTTAGGATTTTTGGGGCTAAGGTAATGCATGTGCATTTGGTGCGCACTGTGACACATCACCTTAGGCCCGAAAATCAACTGATCAGCTGATTTTGGGGCCCAATGCACATGCAGCGTGCGTTTAGCTACCAGTTCGCCAAACCGGTAGTCTATATTAACAAACAGTTTGGCCGAACCAGGCCGAACCAGTAGAAACCCACCCCTGCATCAACCTTGTGAGCTCTCAAGTTTCCTCTTTCTGCTACATTATTTAATATTTATATGTATTTATATGTTAGGGTATAACTATATACATATGTATGTAATATATATATCTATATGTTATCTGTACATTTTGGACAGCAGTCAACATCTCATTTTTAATGTGTGCTAGAATGCCCACAGAAAAAAATGACAAGATTATGTTAATCTTACCATCAACAGACTTATTTTCTATTTTCCACTTTAGATATCAAACGAGAACATGAAGCTTGTGATATAAGTATACAGTATATACAAGTATATTGTTGTACTCATAGAAAAAACATGTTAAAGAGGGGGAAATGGTACAAGTAAGATTATTTAAAAAGTTAACAGTACATGTGCATACTTTAAAGATTAAATAAAAATTGAATGAGTACATCGTGACAGTTTAATACTACTAAAATGTACAAAAAATTAGCTAAAAAAGGAAACCCACCAGATAATTAATGTAATTATGTCAAGCATATTATACATTCATGACACCCCCATTTTAGAATTAACAAATCTAATACAAAAGGCCAAACTTCCTAGCATACAGGAAATTTAATTGCATATCATTAGAAATAGTCTAATAGTATGAAAGAGTGTGAATTGTATAAGACTTCAAGTAACACAGGACTACAATAGTATTGTAAAATGAAATCAATGTAGTGATCTATCCTAACACTAGACATCATTTTCTTTATAATTCTGTTACTTCTCAATGAATAATTGGAATTGGGGAAATATTCTTATATAAAAGACTCCTCCCCCCCCCCTCTTTCAATCATGTCAAATTCTTGCAGGCTGCCTGGATAAATCCCTGCAGCTTTTATTAGTAACATTTTTAGAAGTAATCTGCCATTGCTTCCTTAGGGAGGAGAGAAAGTTACTAGTCTAAGGTCACCCAGCTGGCTTTGTGCCTAAAGCAGACTAGAACTTGGTTTCCTCCTTTCCATCCCAGTGCTTTAACCACCATACCAAATTGGATCTCAAAATATAAATAGGTATTAATATGAAGCAGGTTAAGGAAGTTAATGGTAGTTAACCATTAGAACGTAAAACCAAAGGACTACCGTAAATTAAATGCTTCATTTTAAGTGGAATAAAATGATCATCCCAGATAATGCGATGTCTCCAAGAAAGCTTATTTGTTGCTGACAACTGTCTCTGCATATTTCTTGACCACAAATCCTATGAAATAAAATAGGGAAATGGTGGTGGTGAATTTGGGCAAAGAAGCTCAGTGTTAACAGCAGGAATGAGTCAAATTTAAGTACATAGTTACAGCACAATAAGTGCTAAAGGCATCCGTGTTGAATACATTTCCTGTACAAATAACAGAGTTGGTTTAGTTGTTACTAGAAATACAAGTTAAATAACCATATTATTACCTCAGATAATATTTCTCTTTGTAATTTCAAATTACATAAAGGGAAGGATCCATTTACTGTCATAATGAACTAGCTTTCAGAAATGGCTTTATTGCAACTTCCGGTGCCGTTGGAAGCGAGGACCATGACCTCTGTAGTCTCGCTCTGAGCTTTTCCCGTCGGAGGGCTCTGAGAAGAACCAGAACCACCCTGGAGAGGTGGTGAAGTAAAGGGGGTTACCTTGCAGGTCGAGGAAAAACCTCTCCTCCCTGACTTGGAAAGTCCTCCTCATCCAAAGATGAGGAAAAGCAGCAGTCAACATGGCTGCCATGAAGTCGGGGTCAGCCAAAACACCTATGACTCTGCAGGAGTGAAGAGAACTGTGAACAGGGATTGTTGCTGGGTGAGATGATTTTGTTACCTTTAAAATGTACCCCCCAAAAAATTAAAATTTAAAAGAAAAGTGACTCTAAAACCATACCTATTTAAGCAGTGGAAGAAAATATTTTTATAGAGATTTATGCTGGAAAGTAACCTGAGAGCACCATCTACTGACAGAAGAGAAAATGACTCCTAAACTCCTAGAAAATTACAAGGAAATTTGATAGCTGGCAAATTTGATAGCTGGTAGCTGGGACTTTTAACTGTTTATTGTTTACTACCTTGTGATACTAGAAGTGGAAATAAGAAAGATCTTGGAAAATACTTTGGACTGTTAGATATTGAGTAAACCTTGAAATTAACCCATTTAAATAATTGATTTTATCCTGAAAGAAATGGAGACTGAGTGAAATATACAATTGCTGGAAAAAGAAAAAGAGAGGCAGAATGGAAATTTG
The DNA here is from genome assembly GCA_032468035.1 of Aparallactus werneri. Lineage (NCBI taxonomy): Eukaryota > Metazoa > Chordata > Lepidosauria > Squamata > Lamprophiidae > Aparallactus > Aparallactus werneri. The sequence continues at coordinate 5,521 of JANHFQ010088861.1, read as the reverse complement.
AGAGAAAATCTATTAATGTCTGGAAAATAAGCTATACTTTTATGATATTGGACTTCTTGAATTAGATTGAGGTGTGATGGCTTACTTTATTCTGATGGCGAATATGACTGGAACTGAAGGAATAATGGTAGAAATGAGAGAATTACCTAATAGGATGTCTCTATGTCTTCAAAGAATGATGAATTTGATTGACAAGATGTTTGAGGAAATGGGAAATATATAATGAATAAAGATATAATGAATAAGATCAAACTGCCCATGAAACCAATCGCACGGCTGGATGACTGAGAGGGATCAATCCGATCATCCACCAACCTCCAAAGAGAACCCAAGTCAAGAACTCCAGAGGCAAGCGACGTGCTGAAATGAAACATATCGACAAGACAACAACACCGAAGACCACAACGGGCCAAGCCGCAACCACCAGGGCCATCCAAATCTCAGAGGATACCATTCAAGCAGCGATGAATGTGTTGCGCGTGGCCATCGAAATCGCCCAAGGCCCGACAATTGCTTCAGCTGAAACAACCAAAAAGAAAAGAAAAAGCCATGACAAGAAATGGCACGACCCCAAGGGACTACACATAGAGACCCACAGTGACACTTACCAGCCTCCAGAAGTGACCCCGACACCAGCGACGATGAGGTTTCCAGTGACTTCGATGTGGAGAGTTTTCTCCCGACGCCTCCATCAACGAAGCCCAGCGCCCCAGTAAGTCCCCGTTCCTCCTTGGCTTCTTCCCGGTCCTCCAGCTCCTCTTTGGACTCTTCTGGATTCAGCTGCCCCCATCATGTAAAGAGTGAAGCCCCAAGTCCCAGGCTGGGCCTGCAGAAGGACCCAGGAGAGACGCGTTTTACCTTTCTGGCTCCCAGTTTTTACTTTACCTGGAGCATGCATAGTACAGCGCCTCACCAGGACATGTGCAGAACAGAAGCTATCAAAATCAGCTGGCTGTCAGAAGGCAAGCTACTCCAGGCATACGAATCCCTATGCCTTTTTGCCCTGAAATTAAGAAGAAATGCAAATTTAAAAAATACAAAAAATTTACAACAAGGGTTTTCTACATCCATGCCTTTAACCTTTAAGAAACTACATCTTGGGGTGGGATGATAACTTTCTGACATGGTCGAAGGAAATACAGGTGATTATGATGAAGTAGGATACATTGAATTTTTTGTATACCACTCCTCCTGCTTTGGAATTATGACGTAATGTAATCATGCACAAAAGGGCTTTTTCCATGCTTCTTAGTACAATGGACTGCACTTTATATGCCAGCATACTTGACGGACTTACAGTTAAGGAAGTATGGCTCTTAATATACAGTCTATCTATATCACAGTGATAATATTGGAGCTACAAGCAGACTCTCAGGGTGTGTTAAGTTAAACCAGGAGGTAGCATGGGAGAACACCTGGCTGTCATCCAATCTATGAGGGCAGAACTAATTCAAAGAGGGCAAGTGGTCACTGAAGAAAATGTTGTACTGTGAGTGTAATGTTAAGATCTTTGGATAATTCTTTGGCATCTTTCATACATTCTTTAGAGAGCCTGAGGACCACCTCAATTTGTCAGGTAGATTTATTGTGGAAGACAAGAAAAGGAGGGAAGATAACTATCAACCCAGGCAATACCACAAAGATCACAGGCAGCATAATGATAGAAGGCCTGAGAGAAATTACAAAAGGGTCAATACAGTATTGGGCTGCTATAATTGTGGGGATGAAGGTCATTTTAAAAGAGACTGTCCCCAACTTGAAAAATCAAGTTCCTCTAATTCTGAACAAAAGAAAAATGAGACATGGAGAAAAAAGGGGGCATGGGTATGGCAAGGGCCAATACATCCTACCACATTATTCAGCAGTTAATAACGTGCATGGTTGCGAACCCACGCATGATGAATGCGAAGGGATGTGGATGATGGACTTAAACGCTAGTTTGCACATTGCCAATTTAAAACAGGAATTTAAAACAATTAACCCTACAACATCCTCTGTTAGGGTAGCCAATGGCGTTGCTGATCAGGTAATGGGCAAAGGTTCAGTAAATATTCCAGATTTGGGGGGAAATGATGATGTATTGCATGTTCCCAGTATACATAATAATCTTTTGAGCATGCTCAATCTCTGCAAAGATGAGAGCATATTTAAGAAAAGTGATAATGCTGGGTATGTAACCAAGGAAGATGTTAAGATAGGTAACATATGCAAGATTGGGACCTTACCATACTTTAAATGTATAGAGAAAACTGAAGTTCCACAACAAGGGGGCAAAGTAGCCAATGGATCAAAATCCCAAATGGAGAGAAAAAAATCCCCAAAACAAATAGGAAAATACCTGAAAATAGCGGGAACAAGGTTGATAAGATACCATCAGTAATAGATAAGAGTAGTGCCCCAGAAGAAGTCAATAGAGAGTCTGAGGAAGGAAAGGATGCCAACAACAAAATAATGAGAGAAGGGGGAAAACAACATGTAGGCAAACCTCTCCACTCTTAAGTGTGCCCACATATTACATGGGAAATTAGGTCATGCCAATTTCGATGTTATAAAGAAAATGGAAAAATTCTCTAGAGGCTTAAATCTGTAGGGATGTGAGGTTTATCTAGACTTTGCCATGTGTAAACAAGCCAAATCTAAAAAGACACCCATCCCCAAAACCTCAACCCAAAAGTCAAGATACAAAAACCAGCTGGTACATACAAACATGATCGGACCATTTAAGGCCTCTTTAGGCAGTAAGCATTACTTCTTAACCATAGTTGATGATTTTAGTAGATTTGGTCATGTGTACACCATGAAAGATAAAACAAAAGTCCTCCAAAATTTTAAACATTTCTACAAGATGGTAGAAACACAACATAAAATCAAAATTGCCCAGATACAAAGCGATTGCAGAACCAAATTTACGTCCCACAAATTCCAGATTTGGATAAAGGACAATGGTATCTTACACTTTACCACTCCGCTCTACACTCCGATGGCCAACAGGATAGTTGAGAGAAGAAATGGAGTACTACAGATTATTAAAGATAACCTCATCCTTGATGCAGGAGTAGATCATTCATTCTGGGCAGAGGCAATCACATACGCCAACTGGACACTAAGCAGAACCTGGAATAGTGTCATTGAACAAACACCCTACTTTATGATCTATGATAGAATGCTGGATCTTTCATTTCTGCACATCTTTGGCTCGAAGGCTTGGGTAAATATCCCCAAACATATTCGCCAAAAGATGGCTTATGTATGCATCACAGAAACTAAGGTTCTTGGGTCACGCTTCAGAAACCAAGGCATTAGATTCTTAGACAAATGAAACAGAGTTGTTACACCAATTTCGAAGAAGACAAAAATTGATCAAGAATCCATGCCAGTGACATTAACATCTACGTCCCAAGAGACAAAGAAGGGGTCCTGGATCTACCCTGCAACAAGTCATAAATACAAGACACTGAATCCAAACATACATCCGATAATGATGAATCAATTGATCCAGAAGAAACTGCAGTACAAACCCCAGATGAGACAACTATCAATCCAGACAACACACCCAAGAACCAGAACATCACCTGCACATATTCTGATTCCAAATGCATGGGACAGAGATGCTCCCTGCTACCAGCAGAATAACACATCAGAAGAATCATCCCTAGAAAAAAATGAAGGAGAATAGAAACAAGTGAGGCGATCAAAAAGGTCCAACAAGGGTATCCCCACAAAGAAGCCAGACCTCGGGTACATAGCTTCCATACACAACGTGGTCCTTGCCCCCAAGAATTACGGCAAAGTCCTCAAATTACCCAATGATGAACAAGAAAAATGGAGAACGAAATGGACAGCCTTAAGAAACTGAAAGTTTCTTTTACACATGTAAAACCACCAAAGGGGAAGAAAACCATTGGCACCAGGTGGGTGTTCAAACTTAAACCCCTATCTAACAAGACACTTTACAAAGCCGGACTAGTAGTGCAAGGATTTGCACAAAAATACCTAGAAGACTACTGTGAAACATATTCACCCACAGTCAGAGCTGAAAGTGTCAAGGCCACATTGGTAACCATGGCTGCATGCAAGGAACAAGTATATCAATTTGATGTACAAAGTGCTTACCTCCATGTAGACTTTGACTATGACAATCACATGAGGTGTGCACCTGGTTTTCAGCACGAAGAAACTACCTGGCTCCTGAATAAAAGCTTATACGGACTTAAGCAATGGTATGAATGCCTTACCAATGAATTAAACAAAATGGGGTTTTCCCCATCACCAGCTGACAAATGTATCTTTAATAGAGGGTCAGAAGGGGTTTTACAAAAGATCCTCATTTATGTAGACGATATTGTCTACATAGGGCCTGGTAAACAAATATGTGATAAATTTGCTCAGACATTAGGCAAAAGATTTACCCTCAAATACTTAGGGCAAGTAGATCAATACTTAGGGGTTTACATAATCCCAACAGAGAAGGGGTTCACACTTTCCAAAAGGGAAAAGATAGAACAACTTTTGTCCAAGTACAAACTGATTGATTGTAATCCCAGTCAATCTCCCATGCAAATTGACTACTGAAAATTAATATATTATATATTAATTAATTTATAATATTAATTAATTAATGGTTATAAATTAATTAATATATTAATTATAAAATTAATATAATTGTAATATAATAAGCTCTTAAAACACCTCTGATTGGCTGACGCCAGCTAATACCACCTCTAATTGGCTGACTGCATAGACACACCCAAGCCACGCCCACAGAGTAGGTAGTGGAAATTTTTGAACCCCACCACTGTCTTAAATCTATTATCTCTACAATTAAAATATAGTTAAAATTATAGGAATACATCTTTTATGGGAGTGGAGGTTCATTCTTCAAGCTTGAGAATTGGTTTACAAATGTTTTATTACCAGGCTAGGTAACATCTTTAGTGGAACGTAGGGAATGTCATCCTCCCACCCTGACCTCCACCCTTGGATTCATCCACCCTCTCCCCCCACACACACAGCTACACGCTACCAGCATCATTCATCCTCTGGAGAGAGAGAGGTTCCCTGACTATGATCCCTAGCACAAGCCCGAATAAACCTTTGGTCAAGGTGACCTACTATGATTGGATCATGCAACTAATCAACACTGCTAAAATCCAAGTAATATAAATAGTAACAGCAACAGTCAACACAGTATAAAGTGGGTTTTCCGGTTGGTGTCCGCTCGTCATAGACGCTCGCTTTTGAGCGCCGATCCGTCTCCCAGTAAAATCGGAAAAAAGCGGCTGATATCTGCTGCTTTTCCGATAGGAAAACCTTTCCCGGGCGTAAGGAAAGGTTTGAGCAGCTCGGGTTGGTGGTAGTTTTCTTTCAAAAGACCCAGGCATTCGGCTGGGTCTTGGAGAGGAGAGCTCCCGCAAAACCCGAGAACTCCAGGAGCCGCGATCAGTCTGCATTTGCAGGCAAAGACGGGTGAACCAACACCTGCAACTTTGAAAGAACTTTGGAGGACCAGCAAGCAGGCAGA
>JANHFQ010085764.1:0-11148 GCA_032468035.1 Aparallactus werneri | reverse complement strand
CTAACCCAAGCCCTAACCCAAGCCCTAAAGCCCTAAAGCCCTAAAGCCCTAAAGCCCTAAAGCCCTAAAGCCCTAAAGCCTAAACAACCAAAAACATAAAAAACCCAAAAACCCAAAACCCCAAACCCAAAACCAACTACTGGTGCAACAGGAGAGCGGCTCTTGGCCAGACTCTGGGAAGATTTAAGAACAGGGTAATTGTGCATGTCTCTGACTGACTGAGCACCCATCCGGCGGTGTACTAGGCAATTGGAACTAATTTCAATCGCTTAATATTGGTCTCATTTTCACTTGATATTGTTTTAAAACACACTAAGGGCCTTGATGATTTAAAAATCAAAGTCCTGGGGTTGGAGGCCTGCTATTAAGGCTGCTTAAATTGAGGGCACCAATTATTGTTATGGTGATTTTCAAGGTTTAGGTTACAGCTATATTTATTGTTGTAGTTTAATTTAGTACGATAAGATTTAAAGTGTTATCTATATATAGTTATTTCTAATTTTACATTGGGTAAATTATTTTTTATCTAGCCAGCTTTTGTTCTACCATCGAGGCCCCTCAAAATCATTAAATACCATCATTTATAGCAACATTAACAGAATTAAAATCATTCTTAAAATTAAATAAGAATCATCCAGAAATTAAAACCTCAGCAAGACATGCATTCTTACCTTGTTCTTAAATACCGGTACTTGGAAAGTGAAGGCCGCTAGCATCACATGAGGAATCTGCTCCACAGCCAGGGAGCTGTGCCAGGATAACTTATCTTTTTCTGTGCAATCCTTCTTAATAACAGTAACAATAGCAATAGCACTGTATTTATATACCGCCTACTATCAGGTCATTTAGAGCCCTCTCCAAGCGGTTTACAGAATCAGCATACATTGCCCCCAACTTTTTGGGTTCTCATTTTACCTACCTCGGAATGGAAGGCTGAGTCAACCTTGAGCCTAGTGGGATTCTTAACAGCAAACAGGGAGAGCACCCATCCGGCGGTGTACTAGGCAGAAACCCAGGGAGTACACGCTCCTTTCTCCACTGCTTTGCCCAAAAGGTTGAATCTCTCAGCTAGCAGGCCTTTATAGGACTGGACTGGCCCACAGCTGCTACACCAGTGAATGAGGCTGTGACTGGGGGAAATTACAAATTGCAAGGCAAACTATGCAAAGATTCAAGTCCATATACCTTGAGAGACCTGCTTTTCCTTCTATTTGGCTGGGTGGTGGGTGGGCTGCTTTGGGCAGTCTGGAGAGCAAAGGAGGGAATGAGTCCTAACCCTGACTCGCTTTGGACAAAGGTGGGCAGGCAAAAGCCACATCCTTGGTCTACCTGCCCTATCTTGGTATTGCAAAACAGATGCGATCACACACCATGAACCACCTCTGCTGGTTCCCAACTGCTTGCAGTAAAAAAAGAAATAAACCTTTAAAATATGATTTTACGGTTATTATTGTGTATCTATTATTAATAACACCTTTTTAATATTAACAGGGTGAGGGGAGGTCCCTTTTGCGGCTGTTATTAAATTTAATATCAAAGTAGTTTCCACAGCTGTACAGTCTGTAATAATACCCAAAAGGAAGAGTTGTGGCGTGAACTTTATCCTTTTCTTTAAAATCCTCTGCATTTGCCACCATATCATACCTTTCATTTCTTTGGGTGGCTGCTATACCTGCTTGGACCACAGGAGGGCACTGTTTTCTGTCCCTTAGCGAGAACATTTAAGTTTTTGTACGCCTTTTTAACTCGGTTTAAGTCTTTTGAAGCGGAATTCCTTTTTCTCTCCCTGTGTTGCGGCCCCTGGGCCTCCTGTTGCCCTACTAATGTTAATCATGAGGCGTTCAATAATAATGATACTGAAATATACATTTAAAATCCTACCGTGACGAAAAATTAGCTACACAAGGAAGTTGGGGGGGAAACTAAGGAGGATGAACGGGAAGTCGGCCGTGAGGCCGTGAGGAGAAGAGCAACGGAAGCGCGTCATCCCCAGAGCATAGAGTAGCGGTGCTATTGCTGCCGCTCTGCACTGCGAACCTTTTTGTCACTGCTATACCTTCTTGGACCACAAGATGGCACAATTATCTGTCCCTTAGCAATAGTGCTGAAGCCATCGAAGGACTTTTAAACTTTTTTTGAAGCCGGATTCCTTCTTCTGTGCCTCTGTTGCAGCCCCTGGACCTGCCGTTGTCCTATTAATATTAATAAGGCGTTTAATAATAAAGATAAAGAATAATAAACAAAATCCCATTAAAAGGGTTTATTTCTTTTTGTGGTTATTCCTTCTTAGACCGCAGGATGGCACTTTTCCGCTCCCGAGGGCTGCAGAAAGGCGCGGAAGAAAGAGTCCAGTTTCAAAAGCCTTAAACGAGTTCAAAAGACCTATGATAGTTTCAATAGATACAGAATAATTTTAAAGTGCCATTAAAATGCTTATTTCTTTCGATGGCTGCTATGCCTGCTTTGACCACAGAATGGCACTGTTTTCTGTCCCTTAGCATTAGCATTGAGGCCATCGTAGACATTTTAAACTCGGTTTAAGGCTTTGGAAGCAGGATTCTTTCTCCTGTGCCTGTTGTGCGGTTCCTGGGCCTCCCGTTGCACTGTTAATATTAATAAGGCTTTTAATAATAAAGATACAGAATAATAATTTTTTAATGCCATTAAAAAGGGTTTTTTTTCTTTTTCTGGCAGCTATATCTGCTCGGACCACAGGAGGGCACTGTTTCCTGCCCCTGAAATGGTATATGTAGTGTCTTTTTTAAAATAAAAGTTTTATTTATTTTATCTTTAAAAATAGACAAACAAACATACATACAATTACAAACATACATCCAATAATATATCATGCTTTACAAGACCTTTAGTCCATGTGACTATCTAGTTACTTACATTATAAATATTAGATTTTTACTCCCTTTCTTTTATCTGCTCTGCTCTTCTCTTTCTTTTCTTTTTTCCAACCAATCAAAACTAAGCTGGGCAATGCCCTTCTCCCTAGGTTCAAGGAGGAGAATCATATCAGAAGTGCCTTTGAGATATCTGAGAAACCTAATGGCATTCCAGTGGACCTGTTTGGTTGTTCCACAGGACAGCAGGTTCACACTTAAAGAGATGCCCAGGAGGCTCCAGTTACTTATATAAAGTAACAATCCTATTACAGATCTAAAGAAGGTATTATCTGAATACTCAGGGCTGTCCTTATATATCTGACTTAAAAAGTCAGTTTGCATGGAAGTTTGAGTGGGGTTACAATCAGACATTTTACATTTCTCCAGGAGTTCCTCAAACTTCTCCTTCTGAGGCAATCCAAACCCCTTCTGAGTTTTTATAATATGAACTCCTAGGTACTTAACTATATGCCCTAGAAATTTTAAAGTGAAATGTTTCTTGCTGGCCTCAGCAAATTTGTCACACCTTCCTTTATTAGGCCCTATATATACTATAGCATCCACATAAACCAGAATTTTTTTAAAGACACCCTTTGGTTTTCTGATAAAGACACATTTATCAGCTGGTGATTTGGAAAAATCCATTGTTCTTAAAATTTTGGAGAGACAATTGTACCACATTCTCCCTGATTGTCGAAGATCATAGAGGCTCTTTCTTAGATGTCATTTGTGGCCTTCTTCTTTTTGGAAGCTATAAATTTCTTCCTTCAGATCCACATGAAGGTATGCAGACTGAACATCAAATTGGAAGACGTGTTCACCAAGGGCCGCTGCTGTGACAAGAGTAGTTTTCATACTTTCTGCTCTTACAGTTGGGGAATATGTATCAACATAATCGTATTATTGGGCAAACCCTGAGCTACCAGTCAATCCTTGTGCAATAATTTATTATTAGGTGTTGGTTTTATCTTAAACACCCATCTGGTGCCAATTGACTTCTTTTGCCTGGGTACTTCAGATGGTGTGAAAACATGGAGATGTTTGAGGCTATCCATTTCATGTTGCATAGCCTCTCTCCATCTTTTCTGCTCTTCCTCTGATAGTTGTAGGACATCTGAATAGTTTTTAGGTGCAACAGTCACTTGATTGATGGATGCTATGAAACCATCATACTTTTTGGGTGGCATTCCTTTGGTGGAGTGTCTGGACCTTCTTACTTGCTGCCACTCACCACTGTCATCATCTTTGGAAACATCATCCTGACTTTCACTTATTTTGATGTAAGGAGGGCCTTGCTCTCAGGCCTTGGGAGTAGATGAAGATGATTTGGGCCTCACCAATTGAAGTGGAGAAGTGGGAACATCTAGGTCATCTGGTACTGAAGATACAGAAGATTTGGACCTTGCTGAAGATGGAATGGCTGGCACATCTGGTGTAGGTGAGTTCCGGTCCTTGGGTTCATCATCAGGTTGTGGATGTTCTGGTGTGTTGATATCACAGGCAGGTGGAACTGGGATGATGACCTCATCTCTAGGGAAGAAAATCCCTGTATTGTTTGAATGGATTCTGCCCCAACTAGAATCATCTTCAAAAGTGGTGGTCTTAGAAATAACAATCCCCCCTTCATTTAGAAACCTGTATGCTTTAGATCCAGGGGCATAACCAAAAATTTGAATTTCTTAGAGATATTATCCCCCTTCTGTCTTTGTTGTTTGGGGATGTTGACATGGGCCATGGAGACAAAAAGACAAAGGTGGGACAAATTTGGCTTTCTACCATATACAAGGTAATATGGAGTTTGGGTAACTATACAATTCCATGTTCTATTCAGAAGAACATGGAACATTCACATAGTTGGTGAATATCACAGCCTCGGCCCAAAAGCCCCATCCCACATTGGCATCTTCCATCAGACACCTCACCATATAGTGTAACACACCATTTCTTCATTCAGATTAGTTTACATAAACAGGGCATATTTTCCCTCATTAATACAATTTGAATTCCTTTTGACCACACCAAATAGTTATCACCAGATAAAAGTAATTTTTGAAAACCTGCTGGAAAAACCTGCAGAATAAACTGGTGAAAAGTTTGACATTTGCTGTCCATTGTTCTGGAGCCCTATGTTTAGACTGGGAGGGATAGGAATCACTATGCCTGGTGTGGCGGTTTGTTCAAAATCTGCAATTTCCAAGGATTTTTTGATCTGTGCATGTGCGAAACCTCCTTCAAACTACAGCTGCATAAAAATCATTTTGACTCGGGGCTCAGAAGGAGTGGACATCACTCTCTGGGCTCCTGAAGTAGGCCATGGCTCAAGCTCTGGACCTCCAGCCTGGGCCCAAAGTGGAAGAAAAATGCCAGAGGATGTTGTGGGATTGCTTGGATTAGGCTCTGAAGCTGGCATAACAGCTGGGGGGTGAAGATTTTTCAAAGACGTCTTGACCATCGCAGGAACCTCTGGAATCATTGGGAGGAGGTGAGGAGCTGCCATAAGAATAAGGTCTTCAGTTGGGAATCCTCTGAAGATTGCCAAAAAGGTGAGTGATGAGGCGGTGGTGGGCAGAAGGCTGCCTGACTGCATGCTTCGATGGCACCAGTCAGTTGGGGCTATGCAGCTGGACCTGCAGCCTCTGCTGTGCCATTCAATGGTCATGCAGTAATACTGAAAGCTGCAACTAGCATTTCAATGGTTGTCTGGATGTCCAGTGTGGTAGGCCACTGGGCTTTGCCATTTGTTGACCCGGGGTGGCTATCTCAATCACTGGTCTGGCAGATTTGTTTACCGGAGCCATTAGCATTAATGCTGGCTGGTTTTGCCATGTCGCTGTAACTGTAGGGGCTGCCAACTACACCTGACCGGTGGTACTTGCATGGCTAGCTGATCAATGAAAGCTGCCTGAACTGTCCAAAAGGGTGCTAGCATGTGGGTGCCACCATGTTGAATCCAGTGACAGCTGGAAAATGGAAGGCCACCATGTTGTCCAGTGGGAAATTTAAAATTTCCACCTTTCTGACAGTCGCCATGTTGTTTGATGGGGAATTCAAAATTTCCCACCTTTGGTACCAACTGCCACATTGAGGGTGGGCAGTCTGGATTGGGAGGCCCTTACAGGGTTCTCGGTTTTGTTGGCATGGTTTCCAATGACTTGGCTACTATGGGTCTCATCTCTGCCATTATCATCAGGAGGGAGGCAAGGGCTGCAAAGGGATTCATGCCAGTGGCAGGCAGCCAAATGCCTGCAGGAAAATGGCTGTGGGTGACCTCCATGGCATCATGGCAGTGGCCTGCTACCTGAATGTTGGTGCCAACATCCCTGGCATGATGTAGGCTGTTGTTATAGCACAGACCCTGTCTGTGCCTGTGATGGTTGGCATCTGGGTGCCAGCTGGTGAGGCTGATCCGTTTGGTATTAGCTGAGCAACTATCTGGAGCATGAGAGCCCTGGTCACCATGGGTGACCTCCGTGCTCGATGACCCTTTGAAGTCTTCTTAATCTTATCTGGCATCTTGCTGTGCATCAGGGGCTTAGGAGTAGATCTTCAGCCATCCTCTGCTAACAATTGTTGAAGGATGTGTGCCTGCTGGCATCATTGAGATCACTCCCAAGCAACAAGATGCTGAAGCAGATATCATAAAGCAGGAACAGTATTTATTTAATAAAGATGAGACAACAAACTAAACCTCTAACAGTGTAATTCTTATAAGTAAAGGGAAGGCATGCAACAAGCATGCCTGTTCCTAAGCAAGCATAGTACACTTAACAAATGTACAGTAGAGAAGCACTGAAGCACATTTGGGAGGGCTTTTTATACATGGGTGAAACCTCTCCCCTTCTTTCAGTTGTAAAATGAGGGAATATCTTTGAATTAACTGTCTCCTCTGATTGGTTATGTTTCAATAATGCCTAGCTGGTACATGTTAATGATTTCACTTAATAGTGGAAATCCAAGGAGCAGCGCACCAATGATCAGCTGGTCAGTGGAGAGCTGCTGGCCAGTGGGGAAGACCAGCTGGCCAGTGGGGAAGTGGGGCATCAGGAGCTCTGCAGGAAAAGCAGATGACATCCAGGAGGCAAGAGCAAGGTCAGACAATGACACAAGGTCACATTGTGACTCCACATTGTAATGGGCTCCAGGAGGAGGAGACCCCATCTCCCCCATTGATGAGATGTGAGAAATGCAATGGAGAAACACCATGGAGAAATGCAACAGAGAAATGAGATGGGGCTGGGCTGGGGTGACAGAAGGCTCTAGCATGCATGCCATAGGTTTGCCACTATTGTTTTAGAGGAACATTCTTTGTTCCGTTTTTCCCAGCAGCTCCAAAGCTGTCTTCAGTTAAGCTGCTAAGAACTTTCCTTACTGCTATTCCTTACTGCTAAACCATCATAGACAACTGGGAAATGTTTAAATGTTTCAGATTGTCAGCCTATGAATGCCCTCAAATACAGGTGGATTAAAACCTAAACATATGGATAGAAGAAATAGACGATATCAGACACTTTTCTGAATTTATTTATATTTAAATAAAGTGTTGTGCCAATGGTTAACTCAATAATTATATGAGTTTACATTCAATCCTGTGGTTATTCAAATTGTTAATGATGCATTGTCTCTAAGCTGCAGAGTTTCTAAATATCTGAATGACAATATAAAGAAAGTATGTGAAATGTGAAGCTGGCATGGGCAGATAAACATAGATTAGCCTGCATTGCTCTGAAATCTCCTTGTAGATGAAATGGCTTGTGGTATGACAGGAGACATCAATGTAACAAAAGCAGACACAAACTGGAAGATTACAGAAAATTAGCTGTACATCGATGCAATCCTAAAAAGGTCTTCTTAGAAATAAATTTCACTGATTTAAGTTAAACTTTACCTAACTATGTGACCTCTGATATCAACCAGATAATGGCATAATGTTCTATTAGAATATTCCAAAGAAGTCATATAGTAAATATATTTGTATGCCTATCTGCTCTATAATTTAGACTTTGGGATAACCTTCCAGGTCTGGCTTTTTATCCAGTTGCTGGGGTAAAATGAGGATATTGGGAGCTGTTTGTGAGACATTCCAGAGGGATGATTGAAGTATGAGATTTTGTTTTGATGTAATGGTTCTATATTTATGTTTTATTGTTGTTGTGAGCCATTTACATTTGTGGGTGGCCAAACAAATAAATGGACAGACAGAGAGACAGAGAGACAGAGAGACAGACAGAAGCTAGAGCTAGGCACAATGGCCTATTGAATTTCACCAAATATGTATGATAAAAACTAAATAAATAACTTCTCTAGGGGGAAGGTGAAATTCTCCATATTTTAACAAGTAAACTCTTTTTCCTTTAATGATATCGGGAGCATTATTCCTTTAGGGAAAAAAAGAGTTGAGAGTTCCCTCTTGATGTTGTCCTTTAGGAATTATTCAATTCTAAGAAGCTGCAACCAACCTATCAAAACCTTGGAGACATAATGCAATAAAAAGGATATTTTCTCACCTAACCCTTGGCTACTACTAAAATGACTAAATATTTAAGTAACTCCAAAACAATTACTAAAATGCTCTAATACATAGAAAGTAATGTTAAAGTTATATTTCTTTTGGCTTTAAGTAGTAAAGAGGCATGAATATGTATTTTCATTACAATAATCATGGTATAGTAAAGCATAGGAGACTTCTGCTTTAATTTGCAAACTAGGATTAGACCAGTTCCATCTGTGGCGCCTGGAAAAATCAAAAGTGCAGCTGAGCAATTGGAAACAAATAATTGTTTTTGAGCATACCATTTTCAGTAAGTTCATAATGATCTTTCAATCTCTTTAAATGAATTGTTTTATTCAATGTTTTTATTTTTATTTTATTTATTTTATTTTATTTGTTTGTCAAACATGTACAAGATAACAGGTATATGTATAAACATAAACATGAACAAAGAAAGTATATTTAGGTAAATGGAGATAGTAAGACAGGGATGGTAGGCACGCTGGTACGATTATGCATGCCCCCTTAATCTTATCTTACTTAATCTTATCTTACAAGTGGACATGGACATTTTATCTTCATATTTCCCCAATTTTTTTTGTAATGGTAGGTGATGTATTCCAGTGGACAGGTTGCCATAGAAAGATTGAGAAAGAAAAGTGTACCCCAATACTTAGAGAGGAAAAATGTAGATAAGCAACAATAGGGAAAAATATTGATGATCCTCTAGGCCAGTGATGGCGAACGTTTTCTGCCCTATGTGCCAAAAGTCATGCCAGCGCCCACCCACACACGTGCCCACATGCACATGTGTGCATCACCTGCGCATGCATGTGAGATTCCCCCCATCCCTCACGCATGCGCACATGATCTCCGGCGCCAGGGAAACCTGCTCTGCACTGCTGCGGAACTCAGCTGTGCAATGGGAAAGGCTTCAAAATTTTGGGCGGGTGGGAGAGCCCATTTCGTGGCTTTCGTGACAAGCGTCCTGCGCTCATGTGTGGGGGCGATGTGTGTGTACATAGGGAAGGCTCTAGGTGCCACCTGGAGCACATGTGGCAAAAGTTCTAGCCGAAGTGTGGTCCATAGTAGGTTTGAGACAGAAGCATAAAAACAGAGAGCCAAGAACAATTTTTGGGGTAGAAATTACAAACGAAAAAGACATGCACGCAAGACCAGCTGTCTGGTGTGTATGCACCAGCTCTGACAGTGAAGAGAGGAAGTTGGGTGGGGGAATGCCACCTCCCTTCGCTGGAAAGCTGGAACCCCTTCCCGGCCTTGGATGTAAGGGGTGTCAGCGTTGCTGGGGTTTTGTTTGGGGTACCAGAAGCCCACCACTGAGAACACTCGTGAGGAGCGTACATGGCCAGCGTGTGCATGCTGGCACCTGGGTTTTCCTCGGCTGCATGCATATTGGCCACCTAGTCTTCGTACACGCATGCGTGCCTGAAACCGAAAGAGACCAGCTGGCCAGTGCACCAGAACCCAGAAGAGAAATGGATGATGGCTCTGCGGCACGGCTGACATTGCTCTGCGTGCCACTTTGGGCACCTGTGCCATTGGTTCGCCATCCCTGTTCTAGGAGGATACTGAGGTGGGACTGAACCAGAACAGAGTAAAGCAGCATGACCAGCCTCCATTGTTTTGTAGAGCTGTGTAAAGAGGATCCTTCCCTTGAATCTTCATTGAAATGAAACAGTCCTTTGAAGATTTCATAGCTATTTATTTCTTAGATTTTTCTCCCACTTGTATTTTATTAGTAATCCAAGGTAGTGTAAATTCCTAATATTTGTTCCTCCTTCTATTTCCCCCCATCAATGGACGAGGAGAGTGGGTGGTTCTTAAATATGATAAATACATAAAATAGATAAACCCTATGACATATGTTGGGTTGAGAGGCAGCGATTGGCTCAAAGTCACCTAGCTGACTTTGATGCTTAAATTGAGACTAGAACTCACAGTCAGACTAGTCAGCACCTTAACCATTACACTATTAAAAAGGAAAAAAATGTGAAATTTCACTTAGTATCCAGTTTGTAAGTCAGTCTCTTAGTAAAATTCCCCTTATAAATATATTGCTAATAAAGTAACTGCATGCATTCCCCTCTTTCTTTTTAAATAACAGAATAGATCAGAGCCTTGTTTATTGCACATGAATGATGCTTAGCAATGTTAACCACCTCTTGCATTGTTTTAAAGAAGGACCATTTTTGTTTGTTGAAAGATTGGCATGAAGTTTCATCCGGAATGATAACTTGCATCCCTTGAAGACCCCTTTCCTCAAGACTATGATGCTGAGGACAGGGTGAATTGAGCCCCAATGTAATATGAGGAAAGCCAGCATGGTGAAGCTGAGGTTAAGGGAAACCCTGATTCAATTCTGTCCTAAAGGGTGGAAGGTCGCAGGGGACTTGGTGTCAGACACTCACTCTCTCTGCTCAAACCACCCAGACTGTTTTCAGAGTTTGGAAAATGGGAGGAGGGAACACTATTACACCATCTGTAGTTTCTGAAAGAAGGAGAAAACTTCTACAAATAAAAGTAAATCTATCTATTCTATCTATATATAAAGCAGAGTGTGTGGGTGGGTGTATGTATGTGTGTGTGTGTGTATATATATATATAGATATATATGTATGTGCCTTATACGCTCTTCAACACCTGCATCAATCTCCACCAAACTTGCCATACAGATACCTTACCCTCTGGACATGAACACTGTGGGGATCACACATGCTGTTGAGGGGTCTGTGCCCCCTAAAAATGGTG
>JANHFQ010083994.1:0-11171 GCA_032468035.1 Aparallactus werneri | reverse complement strand
AGGGGCCTGAGAATTTGGAAATTGCAAGATTTCTTTCTGGCAAAAGAAGGGATTGATCTTGAGAAGTTCAGTATTGCCCAGGGCTACGACGACACAGTGGATTTTTTAGAGGAAGAGATGCCTCAACTGATGTTGAACTACCAAAGTGACAGGCTTAGTACTGTTGCCATTGAACCCAACTCAGGTAATGCCTCCCTTGGATAAATCCATTACTTCTGGTTATGGTTATTATCATCCATAATGTGGGGGCTGAGACTTTCATGTACATACAAAGTATTTGGATATGGACTGAAGTACAAAAATAAAGTTGTTTTCTAGTAAATGCTGGGCTAAGTCTAAACTGTAATCCTTTAATTATGGAAATTGGTCAGTCACTTTCTCTGAGTCTACTCTGAAGTCATTTGAAGTTACACTGTTTATAAAAAAGATGGTGACTTACATCCCATCCTCGAGGTTAAAGCCGTTATACTACTCCAGGGCCCCCCCAAACCTGTCAATTTTAAGACTTGGGGACCTAAACTCCCAGAATTCCCAGCTATGGGAATTCCCCAGTTGTGCTGCCTATAGAATTCTTGGAGTTAAGAGTCCACAAGTCTTAAAATTGTCATGTTTGGAGACCTCTGTAACTAATCGGTTATGGGATCATAATGTAGGCATCTGTCAACTGTGTTGCCTGTGTGATGGTTGCAGCATCCTGTAGTCACATGATCCTGATTTGTGACCTTCATTGGCTTCTAACAAGAAAAGCCAATGAAAGAAGCTAGATGTGCTTAACGACTATCTGATTCACTTAACAACTGACATCTTTAAATTAATCAGTATAGTAAAAATTGGGTCTAATAAATTGGCTTTAACTTAAGGTTGCTGATTTGAATCTAATTTGCTCTTGAATTCTTGGCCATAATACCTTGTTTTGCACTTTTCAGAAAAAGTATTTCGCGATTTGTTTAGTTGTACGGTAGCATATGTTAAGTGAAGCTGAAGGAAACACATGCATATAATTATTGATTAAGATGGGGTTGATGAGTAATTTTTTATGTGTGACCATATGATATTGAAGTATTCATGATTTGGTTTGATGTACTAGTTTTAGTCTCCATGGCTTTTCTGAACTTTATGCCTGTCTATCTATTTTCCCTCCTTTTCAACAGTACGGAGTGAAATCATGGCATCGATCACCGCCCTCTTATGCAAGTATAAGAGGGGCCTGAGAATTTGGAAATTGCAAGATTTCTTTCTGGCAAAAGAAGGGATTGATCTTGAGAAGTTCAGTATTGCTCAGGGTTACGACGACACAGTTGAATTTTTAGAGGAAGAGATGCCTCAGCTGATGTTGAACTACCAAACTGACAGGCTAAATACTGTTGCCATTGAACCCAACTCAGGTAATGCCTCCCTTGGATAAATCCATCACATCTGGTTATAGTTATTATCATCCATAATGTGGGGGCTGAGTCTTTCATGTACATACAAAGTATTTGGATGCAGACTGAAGTACAAAAATAAAGTTTTTTTCTAGTAAATGCTGGGCTAAGTCTAAACTGTAATCCTCCTTTAATTATGGAAATTGGTCAGACTAATAACCTGTCATTTATTAGTCTGGTGAGCAAGTTAGCCACCCCTCATCTTTTCCTGCAACTGGCTATAATTGTTACTCCTTCTGGATATCTCGGTTCAGTCATATGCATATTTTCCATGGGAGCCAGATGGGCTTGGTGTCAATCACTGGGTTCCGCCCTTTCCCAGGCAAGACAAAGTTGAAAGGGGTGGAGCTCCCATCTGAGTCCCAGATCCATCTTTTCTCTCAAAGGCAACAGGCAAGATTTTTGTTTGACTGGCCCTTGTTTTTATAGGGACTAGGTCCTTTTTGTATTTTTCAGAGACTGATACTGCAGTCTCCTCAGCGGTGCAGGGACTTCCTTCTCCCCCCACCTCTGGATTGCCTCTTCCTTGCCCTTTGGGAGGGGATTAGGGATCCAGCCAGCCCAGGTGGAGGTAGCTTCCCCAGGGGCTTCTTCGTACCGGGCAGGTCAGGGAGGCAGCCCCGTGGTCTTCTTTTTCAGCAAGGAAAGCGAGCAAAGCAAGTGCGCCACCGGGCGGTCCCCGAAAAGGCTGCAGAGCGCTCTTAGATCGAGCGCAGTTTCTGCCGCCATTTCAAAAAAGCCCGCTGGCGCCAAATCGGGTACAGGCACGCTGAGGACTGCTGCGGCTGGACCGTTAGCCGCGCGATTGAGTCTTGCTCAGGAGAGGAGGCATTGGAGATCGCTGGTAGTGGGGTGAGTGGTTTCCCCCCCCACACCTTGTTTCTCTCTCTCTTCAACACAGAGTCGCTTCTGGATCACCAAGGGTGAGTAGAAAAGGCGGTTTTTCTCCCCCTCCAAGGGTAATTAGCCTGGGTTGAGGGGGCAGAAGGAGAGAGAGAGAGAGGGAGAGAGAGAGGGGGGAGAAAAGAGAAGAAATCCGGGCTATATAGCCCCCTTGTTTCTTTTACTCCAGGGCGGTGTTCCTTTTCCATGCCCCCTCCCCCTGTAAGCAAAAAAAAACCTTCAATAGAAGTTAATCAGCCGTTAGTTGTGTATATCTGCCTCAGGATTAGCAAACAGATAGGGGGTGATGAAAGGGGGGGAGTTAGTTGAGCTAAGGGGCTCTTCCCTGTTAATTCCTTCAGTGTGCATGGTACTCATGGACTACATTTTATATCCCCAGGTCCTCTACAGAGGATCCTATCCTGTTGAGGGAATTCCTTCATAGTCAAGATGGAAGGTTCTTCCCAAGATCCCTTGACTCAGGGACAGGATCCTCCCTTGCCACCATCTTGGGTGGATATACAGGCTATGATACAAGCTTCGGTGGCCTCGGCCCTGGCCCAGAGCCGGGAGACACCATCTCACAGTCAGGACACCCAGAGGTCTAGGGACAGGTCCCCTCCTCCACGCAAGCGTCCCAGGGGCCCTGAGACACCAGGTCCCTCAGTCTCTCCTGAGATTTAGGAGGAGGAGCCTCTGATGGCTGGGGACCTTGACTCACAGCCTCAGGAGGACTCTTACTCTGAAGAGGATTCTGAGGAAGACATATCAGAATCAACATCATTCTGGGTGCCTTTTCACCTCTAATTCCTTCCCCAAGGTCAGGCGCCTCATTGTATCTACATTGAACCTGGGGTGTGAGCCCCAACCTCCTCCTCCAGCTGCAGAATCTCCCACTGGCTTCGATGTAAGCACTGTCCTCCCGCCCATCAGGGAACAGGTGTCTGGCCTTCAGCTGCCGCCCTCCTTTATGGACATTGTTAGGAGGGAATGGTCCCGCCCTGGCCTAGCCAAGGAGGCTAAGCTCCATTCGGCAAAGCTTTATAGGGTGTCAGAGGAACAGGCCCAACTTTTACGGACATCACTGGTGGACGCTCCAGTGGCTTCCCTGGGATCCCTCTCTCTGTTACCCTCAGACTCCGAGGGTTTCCCCAAAAATCTCCAGGATAAGAGGGTCGAACAGGCTTCAAGGAGGGCCTTCGAGGCCTCCTCAGAGGCATTGAAGGCCTCGGCCTTAGCCTCCCTAGCAACCCGGGCCATGGTACTGTGGTGTCAGAGACTCATGGATCAGGGGAAGCTACCCAAGGCTGCCCGGGCGGACCTTTGTAACATCACCTCTATAGTGGCGTTCAACGCTGACGCCACTTGTGATGCCATGCAGCTCTCGGCTAGAGCAATGGCTGCCTCGGTGACTGCCTGCAGGTGCACTTGGCTTCGCTCTTGGGAAGGGGATGCCTCGGCCCAATCGAAACTGGCTAATCTTCCCTTCAAAGGTTCCAAGCTGTTTGGGGAGGATCTGGAACCCTTCCTTCTCGAGACTAGTGGGAAAAGGAAGGTCCTCCCCACACGGGCCAAAGCGAGGCAGCCCACAGGCAGGTACCGCCAGTCCTCTTTTCGGTCCTTTCGTCCTGCATTCAGTAACCGAACCTCCTCCAGTTTCCCCAGGAGCCAGCCGCCAGTGTGGCAACCACGGTGACAGAAATCTAGAGCTAGGCAGCAGCCTCGGGGCTTCTCCTCCAAGGCCCCCGCCAAATCCCAACAATGACTAGCCGATCGGAGGCCGGCTAAGCCTTTTCCACGACTGTTGGGCGGCCATCCCCAACGACAGGTGGGTGAGGTCCTCGATAAAGTTGGGTTACGCTCTGGAATTCGCGCTTCCCCCACCACACCATTTTCAGTAGGTGCACAGACCTTCCTGTCCACTCAGACACCTGACAATTCTGCAGGTCATCCAACACCTGATCGACACAGTAGCCATAGAGCCGGTACTGATCCCTCAGAGGTGCATCGGGGTATACTCCCACTTCTTCACAGTCCCAAAGAAGTTGGGAGACACAAGAGCCATATTAGACCTAAAGTGGCTCAACCGGTGGATGATGAAGCCCCATTTCAAGATGGAGACTCTCAGTTCCATCCTAAAATCTCTCCGCAGAGGGGATTTTCTGGCCTCCTTGGACCTGTAGGAAGCTTACCTGCATGTACCCATTCTGGCAGAGCACCGCCAGTACCTGAGGTTTGCTTACGGGGAACACCATTACCAGTTCAGAGCCATCCCCTTTGGGTTATCCTCGGCCCCCAGGATGTTCGCAAAGATCCTGGTCATAGCAGTGGCACACCTCAGGCTTCAGGGGGTGTTTGTGTTTCCGTATCTGGACGACCTGCTTATCAGGGCCACGTCCAGGGACCAGTCACGGGCACACTTCCAGACCACATCGTCTCTTCTGGAGCACCTGGGGTTCTGCATAAACCGGGACAAGAGCTGGCTGATTCCCTCACAATCCATCTGCCACCTGGGGGCCATTATAGACACATCCCAGTTCAAAGTATTCCTGTCACTGGAGAGGCGGGAAAAGATCAGGGGACTGGCTTCCTCCCTGCTCAGTTCCAACAGACAGGACTGCCTATCCCCTTTCAGCCTGTTGGGAATGCTGTTCTCCTGTATTGGGATTGTCCCTTGGGTCTGATTCAGGGCCAAGACTGCAAAATTTCCTGTTACCCCACCAGGATTTGCTGGAGGCTCGCAGGCACACCTTGTTGACTCTGGACTCCGACTCTCGTGCGGACCTACAATGGTGGAGCCTGCCTCGGAATCTCAACCGGGGGACGGATATAGGGACAGAGAGCGCCCCAACAATAATATTCACAGACGGGAGCCTCCTAGGCTGGGGGTGCCACATCGGGTGGCATGGCAGTTCAGGGTACTTGGCCTCGGGAGGACCGCAGCCAAAGCACAAACTTTCTGGAGCTGAAGACGGTCCTCCTGGCCCTGAAAGCCCTGGAACACAAGGTCACAGGGCAGGACCTAGTGGTGTTCATGGACAATATTTGCACCAGAGCACACCTCAACAGGCAGGGGGCACCAGGTCAAGATCCCTCCAACTCCTAGCGAGATCTCTTTTCCTGTGGGCGGAACCTCGGATATCCTCCCTCAGGGCGGAGTACATACATGGGGAGAACAATACAGCCACGGACTGGCTCAGCCGGACACGGCTGGACGGGACGGAATGGCAACTTCACCCAGAGGTCTTTCGGCACCTCAACCTGAGACTGGGACCTATGACAATAGACCTTTTTGCATGTCACTGAAACAGACAGCTCCCCAGTTTCCTCAGCAGAGGGCGCTGCCCAGGTCAGAGGGGATAAACGCCCTTCACTGCCAGTGGCCCAAAGAGCTGCTGTACGCCTTCCCTCCCACCAACCTGCTCCCTCAGGTAGTCCAAAAGATAAGGCAGGAACAAGCGGAAGTAGTACTTCTCGCCCCCCTCTGGCCAAGAAGACCTTGGTTCACAGACCTCAGGGAAATGAGCATTATCCCACCTCTCGACCTGCCACCCAGACCGGACCTGTTAACCCAGGGCCCAGTCATGCACCCCCAGCTGGACCGCCTCCGCTTGGTAGCGTGGAGGTTGAGCGGCACAGATTGACTGCTAGGGGCCACTCTGCTGGGGTAGTGGCCACTCTTTTGGTGGGTAGAAAGCGGTCTACCAACCGCATCTACAACTGCACTTGGACAGCGTTGGGTAGACGGTGCGCAGCATTGATCCCGAGAGGCTCAAGGTTCGAGAGCTGATGGGATTCCTACAATCAGGGTTGGAGAAGGGCCTCAGCTCTCCTATCCTCCAAAGGCAGGTGTTGGAAGTGACAGCAGTGCTAGGGTTCCCGAAGGGGACAGGTCTAGTGGCTCATCCCCACATAAAACACTTTCTGCGGGAGGGTGTCCCTGATCAATCCACCTCCGGTAGTAAGAGCCCCTTCATGGGACCTCGTAACTGTGCTACAAGGATTGGCCAGGGCACCATTCGAGCCCCTGGCCACCTGCCCCATGCAGGAGTTGCACCAGAAAGTGGCTTTTCTGCTGGCAATTGTATCGGCCAGGAGGGTTTCAGATCTAGCTGCACTCTCCATGGCCCCCCATCTAGCATATATCCATAAAGATAGGGTGGTCCTTCTCACCGATCCTTCCTATATCCCTAAGGTAAACTCGACATTACATCGGTCAGCAGAGGTGATTCTACCTTCCTTCTACCAAGCCCCCTCCTCGGCTCAGGAGAGGGAATGGCACATGCTAGATGCTAGAAGGACCTACCTCTTTTATATTCAGAGGACAGCGGACTTCCGCCACTCCAGGAACCTTTTTTGTTCTATTCCAACGCAACAAGCGGGGCCTCAAGGCATCCCAGCATCCATCGCGCTATGGATCAAGGGGGCTATAGTGAGGGCTTATGAGTGCCAGGGATTGGTTCCCCCGCCTGGCATATTACCTCATTCCACCAGGAGCTCCGCAACTACGGCGGTCTTCAGGGCCTCGCCTTCATTGGAACAGGTGTGTAGGGCAGCCACCTGGAGCACCCCACACTCATTCATAACACATTATAAGGTAGATTCCTTTGTGGCCAAGGACATGGCATTTGGCCAGGGGGTGCTATGGTCAGTGACCCAACAGCCTTGGTCAGCTCTCCCTTAAGGAGCTTGGGTATACGTACCCAGTGATTGACACTGAGCCCATCTGGATCCCATGGAGAATGGAAAGTTGGTCACTTACTGCGAACTTCCATTCTCGGGGGATCCATGATGGGCTCGGTGCCCCGCCCTTATGACCGAGGCCTCATCTACAGTTAACTATGTTATATAGTTCTTGTTATACAGTTATAGGCCAGTTTGTTCTAGGGGTTCTCCCGCAGGCCTTCTTTTAAAAAAAAAAAGGAGGCCAGGACATTGTCAGCTCCGGCACGGAAGAAATCTTGATCTTCAAGGATGAGTTATTGCTTCAGCTAGAAGACTTCTGGGACTCAGATGGGAGCTCCACCCCTTTCAACTTTGTCTTGCCTGGGAAAGGGGCGGAGCCCGGTGATTGACACCAAGCCCATCATGGATCCCCCGAGAATGGAAGTTCATGGTAAGTGACCAACTTTCCATTCTTTCGCATAATTAAAAGAAAGTTTGTGTAGAACTGCAGGTTTACAGGGCAGAATAGGCTCATGTAATCCTACAACTGTTTTTTCTCCAGGTAGAATAAAACAGCATTTTCTTCTCTGGTATCCTAAATTGTGTTGGAATGAGAATTTCAGAACTCTTTGCTAGCATATTTCAGAGTGTTTTCTAGAGTTGGAGTCCCAAAACATATATAGAAGGCACCAATTTGGATTTTGCTGGATCATATCAACAGCCTTTACCATCCTCAGCCATACCATCATTTTTAGCCAAATCAAAAGCTTTACCTCCATCATCCATGCTTCACTTTCTTCACTACAGTAGAGGAACCGATGGATATGAGTATTCCGTACCATAGACGTCTCCTGCTGCAGTTCTACAACAGTTCTGTTCCATTCTAGAGCCTACATATTGCCATTTTGCTGTGCATCTCTTGTTGAGCGACCTTTCAGGAATGTGCCTAATGTTACTTTAAGTGTTCCTCACTACTCCATTCAGAAAAAAATTATAGTGACATCTTGAAGTTTTTCTTAGCCCAGGGTGGTTTTTTTTTTTGCTGTACCTACTACATCAGTGATGCTGTGTTGTTGGTCACATTTTTTGTGTATAGTTTGGGTGTGGTTCTTTGTACATGCATATTCCATGAAAATTCATGAAGGGACCTGTATAACCCTGCTTGAAAATGGAAAGATCAACTTTGATTCCAACATCCTTCACCAATCTACTATCCAGCTTTTTTTTAAATCTAAATATTCTAATATTTCTATTGATAATTCATGATAGGGATCCACTCCTACTTGAGGGTACCAGAATGAGAACAGATAGATTAAAAGTATTCTTAACAAACTTAGAAATTCGATCATAATTGCCTATCCTTTTCTGGATGCTGATAGAGTATATTTGTAAAATGAAGGGATTATTAGGTTTGTTTAATCTTGATTAACAGATCTTGAAATTTTTTTGGGGGGGAAAAAGTTAGAAAATTTATTCATCATGAATTCTTTGTAAAAGAATTTGCCTTTTTTCCTTACTGCTTATTTCCTCGAAATGTAGAATACTCTGCCCAGGTACAAACAGTGCTAAAAGAAGAGGCCAGGCATTGTGAACCACAGAATAAATAAAATGTCCTGAACAAATAAGTGATGCTATGCTGTTTTAGTTCTCTGTTGGAGATAGATATAGAAATAGGATTCAGTCCCTTTCAAGCAATGAGCCATTGGTTATGGTTTATATGTGTTAATATAGACTGTTTTAACCATGGTCTTCAAACGTTCCTGATGAACTAGTTCACACATATTGCTCTTTATGCTGAGCTAAAACCAAGCAAATTGCTCGATGGTTTAATATAGTACGTGCATCTAATCACAGACCTGGTATGGTAAATTGGCTTTAACTTAGGATTGTTGATTTGAATCTAATTGGCTCTTTTTTTCTTGGCCATAAAACTTGTTTTGCACTTTTCAGAAAAAAGTATTTCATGGCCTATTTAGTTGTAGCATAACATATATTAAGTGAAGCTGAAGCAAACACATGCATATAATTATTGATTAAGATGGGGTTGATAAGTAATTTTTTATGTGTGACTATACGATATTGTAATATTCATGGATTGGTTTGATGTATTAGTTTTATTCTCCATGGCTTTTCTGAACTTTATGCCTGTCTATATATTTTCCCTCCTTTTCAACAGTACTGAGTGAAGTCATAGTATCCATCACTGCCCTTTTAAGCAATTATAAGAGGGGCTTGAGAATTTGGAAATTGCAAGATTTCTTTCTGGCAAAAGAAGGGATTGATCTTGAGAAGTTCAGTATTGCCCAGGGTTACGACGACACAGTGGAATTTTTAGAGGAAGAAATGCCTCAACTGATGTTGAACTACCAAACTGACAGGCTTAGTACTGTTGCCATTGAATCCAACTCAGGTAATGCCTCCCTTGGATAAATCCAATCACTTCTGGTTATGGTTATTATCATCCATAATGTGGGGGCTGAGACTTTCATGTGTATACAGATATTTGGATGCGGACTGAAGTACAAAAAAAAGTTTAGTCTAGTAAATGGTGGGCTAAGTCTAAACTGTAATCCTCCTTCAATTATGGAAATTGGCCAGTCACTTTCTCTGAGTCCACTTTGAAATTATTTGGCTACACTGCTTATAAAAAAGATGGTGACTTACATCCCATCCTCGAGGTTAAAGCTGTTATACTACTCCAGGGGGTCCCCAAACCTATCAACTTTAAGACTTGGGGACCTAAACTCCCAGAATTCCCAGCTATGGGAATTCCCCAGCTATGATGCCTATAGAATTCTGGGAGTTAGAGTCCACAAGTCTTAAAGTTGCCAAGTTTGGAGACCTCTGTAACTAATTCCTTGGTTATGGGATCACAATGTAGGCATCTGTCAACTATCTTGCCCGTGTGATGGTTGCAGCATCCTGTAGTCACATGATCCTGATTTGTGACCTTCATTGGCTTCTGACAAGAAAAGCCAATGAAGGAAGCTAGATGTGCTTAACGACCATCTGATTCACTTAAATTGGGTCTAGTCATATAATGATTCATTTATGACATAAAATGATCCACAAACAATTGCTTAATGACTGAATTCCGGTCCTGGTTGTGGTCATAACTTAAGGTCTATCTGTAAATTTCAATCAATAAACAGTTCCCTGCTTCCCCCTTTCTCAATCTGATGGTAAAAGAAATTTGTCACCATTTTCTATCACTATCAAAATGCAATACTTACTTTAACACACAAGTCATCCCTGAAGTGGAACCTGCCATTTATTAGTCTGGTGAGCAAGTTAGCCACCCCTCATCTTTTTCTGCAACTGGCTATAATTGTTACTCCTTCTGGATACTCCCGGTTCAGTCATATGCATATTCTTTAGCTTAATTAAAAGAAAGTTTGCGTAGAACTGCAGGTTTACAGGGCAGAATAGGCTCATGTAATCCTACAACTTTTTTTCTCCAGGTAGAATAGAACAGCTTTTTCTTCTCTGGTATCCTAAATGTGTTGGAATGAGAATTTCAGAACTCTTTGCTAGCATATTTCAGAGAGTTTTCTAGAGTTGGAGTCCGAAACATATATAGAATTTGAATTTTGCTGGATCGTATCAACAGCCCTTACCATCCTCAGCCATACCACCATTTTTAGCCAAATCAAAAAATTTACCACCATCATCCATGCTTCACTTTCTTCACCACAGAAGAACCCATGGATATGAGTATTCCGTACCATAGATATCTCCTGCTGCTGTTCTACAGCTGTTCTGTCCCATGCTAGAGCCTACATATTGCCTTTTTGGTATGAGCTTTTGATGGGCGACCCTTTGGGAATTTGCCTTATATTATTTTAAGTGTTCCTCACTACTTCATTCAAACAAATTTATAGTGACATCTTGAAGTTTTTCTTAGGCCAAGGTGATTTTTTTTTGCTATACCAACTACATCAGTGATGCTGTGTTGCTGATCACATTTTTTGTATATAGTTTGAATGTGGTTCTTTGTATATGCATATACCATGAAAATTCAGTTTATAATAAAATCATGAAGGTAAGATACCTGTGCAACTCTGCTTGAAAATGGAAAGATCAACTTTGATTCTAACATCCTTCACCAATCTATTTGTTGTGACTCAGCAGCAGCGTGTGGCAAACCTGGCAATTGAATCCGACCCAGAGGAGGAGGACGACTGGTCTGTTGCTGAGAGC
>JANHFQ010080426.1:0-11226 GCA_032468035.1 Aparallactus werneri | reverse complement strand
TACCAGCTTCCTGGCAGACTGTTTCAGAGACATCCATTTGCAATTATAAATTCAAATAAAATAAAAATAAACCAAGACAGGACAGGTATAAAAGAAGACATGCAAACAAGCAAGGATTATAATTCCACTGGTGATTTCCCCCCCTCCCTCTCTCTTAACTCCTGCTATAATTTTGGATTATATAGCTGCATGATAATATCCTGATGAAAAAAGACGCCCTTAGAAACCTCAAGTGAAGCTCGGAGGAGAGGGTGAAGGAAATATACTATATTTTTAATAGACTGACCACCTAGCCATGCTCACTAAGCCATGCCCACAGAGTAGGTAGCAAATTTTTTTGAATCCCACCACTGGTAACAGTGCTCCATACGCTTTCTGCATTTAGTCATTGAAGGAAGTCTGAGATCAGTCAGCGAGAAGCGAGATCAGATACAATTCTACAAAATGGAGCTGTGGTTCATTCATACCTCCCTGGGCTTTCTGAGAACATTGTTCTCAATAGCTGCTCTAAATCCAGTTATCTTGGAGTTGGTCTGTGACTCATGGCTCCTGCTGACCCAGAAGATTTAAGTTGTGGTTTGAGGGAGCCTCCCCACATGACTGCAATCACACTACAGTGGTTTCCCTATGGACTAGGAAGCCATTGAAAAGAGTAACTCCATACTGTGTGATCACCACAAGGTATGATTACCGCAATGCATTCTCCATAGGGCTGCCTTTGAAGTAGACTCAGAAACTCTTAATTGGTCGAGAATATAGTGACCAAACTGTTTGGCTGTTAAAACTGGTTAATGAAGAATTACTGTTGTTTTGTGCTCTGGCTGTCAATAGTCTGGGGTTCAATTCAGAGGGTGGTTAATTTTTATAAAGCCGTCTGGCATGGCCCACAGTACCTTATGAGCTTCTTTTCAAAGGTGGGATTCCATTCTCTTGAATGCTTTTCTCTGGAGGATTGTTTGACCTTGGTATTCCTCTCATGTTATCCCTTAGTAACGTGGTGGAAAGCCTCTCAGCTTATCACTGATGGTTATGTTTATGTTGTTATGTTTGTGGTGTGCCTCTCAGAGCTTTACAAAGATTAGATTGGTCTGTAAAAAGGTAGAAATAAACAAATCTATCTATCCATCTATCTCAAAGGTTTCAATTTTGCTATGACTGTTTCTGGAGTGTGTCGTAAATTATCTCACAATAAATGTGAAATGGAGCATCCTGCCTATTCCATAATAAAGGACACAGATTTCATTTGATCAGTGTTGTAATATGTTAATGCATTTGTTGGAGAAAATGTTCTAATCCAGTCAGTTATGTAGAACAGGAATCCCTACTAGATAGTATAAATGAAAACCATATTCACACTAATCATTCACAAGATGAATGTACCAGATGAATGCACCAAAATCCTAGTTCTGCTAAAGATGGTCAATTTAGGGATAACCTTGATTAACTAGCTTCTTTTGGTAGCCTGCAATGTTGGGTAAACACAGCTTCAGTAACTCAGTTAATTGTAAAGATGTTGCTTATTTTTGTTTGCTTGCTTTTAACATAACACAGACAGCAATTGAAGTTGCCCCTTGGCTGACTAGTTGCTTAACCATCACAGATCTGTTGTCACTGAACTGTCTTCATCTATCTGACTCTTATTAATTTCTTTAATTCTCTTTTCTGCTGCTGAGCCATGCTAGTTTCTGACTTATGTCAAAATTACCTAGGATGCATCATTTCCCCTTTCTTTTCTTCTTCCTGATTGTCTCATCTACTTATCCTTGGCAAATCAGCTCTTTTTTTTCTTGCTCTGATGTCATGGAAGAAGAAGAAGAAAGAGGGAGGGAGGGAGAAAATGGTTTATTTCCAGGAATGAATGGCACAAAGAGGAAATGACTCGATCTAGAGGGGCTCATTCCCTGCAGTATGTGGGAGCGATAACAAGTAGGTGACAAAGCTCATCAGCTGATGTGCCTGGCCCTTCAGCTCTTAACTTCTGCATGAAGGCTCTTCAGAGGAATAATGTTATGCAAATAAATTAAGTTCCAAGGCTAGACAAGAAGAGATTGTATTATGGAAGATTGGATATTTGTTTACTAAGAACATTTGTATGGCCACCCAGTTCGCTCTCAATTTGCAAAAATCTTGATACAAAATCCAGTAAATCCCCACTTGGCTGATGACAATGATCACACCAAGTATTTGATGGGTTCCATATTTCCCTGGGGTTCCCAGGGCTGTTGGCAAAACCACTGTTCAAGGCCTTGCGAAAGATTGTCAACATAGGGACTAATTTTATTTTCACAGGGTTGATGCTTCACAGGGAGGGGGACACTATGGAGAAGACCACCTATTCGTGGTTCAATCAGATGAACCTCCTTAAGAGGGGGGACCTGTAACATACCCTGCCTCCCCACTCTGGTGGGTTTGCATAGCTATAACTGGGAAAAAATGATACTTCAAATATTGTAAGAGAAAGGCTGGCAGAACCTGAGGGTGGAATCAAAAGAGGGATCAACCTGGAATCTGTACATAGTCACAAACAAACTAAATCCAATCTCCCTTGAATTCCATTGACCCTTATCAAACTCCAAGCAGGGGCTGTTATTTTCTATATACATAAAACTGAATGTGTGTGTGTATGTGAGTGTATATATATATATATTCCACATACACTCTGAAATGGCTTGACCAACTCCAACCAAATTTGGTACACTTACTCTCCAGGAACTAACATGGTGGGGGTCAGACATGCCTAGCACCCCTTGGGGGTCTGTGTACCCTAGAAATACTGGCTGTGTGCCCTAAAATATTGCAGTCACAGTAGTCCACAAGGGGGCTCCCTCTGACTTGTGACGCTGAGTGAGAGAGCAGCGTCAGGCCCAACTAAACACATAGAGCTACTAACTGCAAGAGACATAGAGCTACTAACAGTGTGAATCCCAACTACAGGATTTTTCTGTGCGAGAGACCAGCATCAGACCCAACTAAACCCAGGCAAAGCCAGGTTATCAGCCAGTTAAGAATATTTCTGTGCGGCATGAGTGCAGTACATCAGTTTAATCGGACCTTCATGTGGACTTGATCTTTTGCACCTGACAAATATCCTTATGGAAGAAAGGGGTGGACTATAGTACACACCTTTTTCAGTACCTGATTAGTTTAACTTATTTATTTATTTGTTTGTTTTATTAAAATTTCTATGCCGCCCAATCCCTGGGGACTCAGGGTGGCCTACAATATCTAAAAAACAATAATACATAATTAAAAATCCCCATATTACAATAAAAAATTAATAAAATTAATCAAAACTTTAAGTCTCTGCCTTTCTCCCAATGAATACTGCAGACTACAAGTTTGACAAATGGGAAGATATATATATTTTTTTCTGAGAGATTCCAAGTTCTTCATCCTGTCATAGAACAGTATTGTCTCCTAGATGATGGAGCAAGGTTGCTGTGAAAAAAAGGGTTGAAGGGATGGCTAGTTCTTAAAAGCACTTCTGATCCAGTATTATCTGATGCCCAAGGATCATAAAAGGTCCCTGACAGTCTTGGATGTGGTTTAAATAAGACCCCCAGGGGAAAATTATTCAAATGTCTTACTGTGTTTCCTGTGCATGGCTGCCTACAAATGCACACATAAATAAAACATGGTCAGTTAAAAATAAGAAACTAAATATGGCAAATACAGGAGACATTTTAGGTATGATAGGATAGACACATTTGTAAAACTTCCTGCAGTTTTAGTAAATGCCGCTTAATTAGAACACAAGATTTTTCAGCATTTGTAATATACTGTATATTGATAGCAGTAGCACTTACTTATATACTGCTTCACAGTGCTTTAGAGCCCTCTCTAACCTGTTTGTACTATCAGCACTATTGCCCCCAATAACCTGGATCCTCATTTTACCAACCTTGGAAGGATGGAAGAATCAAATTGCTGATAGCTGGCAGAATTAGCCTGCAATACTACATTCTAACCACTGCACCACCACGGTAGCACAGCACAGCACAGCACAGCACAGCACAGCACAGCACAGCACAGCACAGCACAGCACAGCATAGCATAGCATAGCATAGCATAGCATAGAATAACAGAGTTGGAAGTGACCTTGTACATCATCTAGTCCAATCCTCCGCCCAAGCAGGAGACCCTACACCATTTCTGACAGATGGCAGTCCAGTCTCTTCTTGAAAGCTTTCAGTGATGAAGCTCCCACAACTTCTGAAGGCAAATTCTGTTCCATGGGTTGATTGTTCTCACTGTCAGAAAATTCCTCCTTATTTCCAGGTTGAATCTTTCCTTGTTCAGTTTCCATCCATTATTCCTTGTCTGGCCTTGAGGTTCCTTAGAAAATAGCTTGACCCCTTCCTCCTCTCTATGGCAGCCCCTCAAATATTGGAACACTGTTATCATGTCTCTCCTGGTCCTTCGCTTCACTAGACTGGCCATACCCAGTTCCTGCAACCATTTATCGCATGTTTTAGCCTCCAGTCCCCTAATCATCTTGGTTGCTCTTCTTTCTTACTAGTAACCTTACTGTCATTTTCCATACTTAATGCACCACTTACTGATTTGGGATATATGAGAACCAGCGTGGAACTGACAATATTTTTTCTTGTTTCCTTTTAGATTGGAGCTCTTAATTTGGGGTATAAAGATTTCAGGAGATCTGTAAACTTGGGTGGAGGAAAAATTAGATTATTTTCACTGTTTATGTATGCATGTAAATACATTTTTTCTGAGAAGGAAATCTGTTGGTTTTATCAGACTTTCAAAAGAGTCTGTGGCCCAGAAAGCTTAGGAACCTCTGTTGTAGACCAAGAAACAAATTATAAATATAGCAAAGATTAAAATCAATGATGCTGGCCACTTAACCGACAACAGTACCATTTTCCTGCCACACCGCAGAGAGTGAGATAACCTGGAGGGAGCTCATGGAATGACTCACACTGTACTTCTTCAGTGTGCCTGTCTTCAGTGCTATATTTTGATGTGAGTTTAATAAACTTCCAAAGAGAAGATTACATACATGCATATTTAGTTTAGCAAATGGCTTTAGCTCTCCATCAGAAAAGGGCTAGCCGCTAGCATCATATGCAGAAATAATAGCCTGAGGGATGAATGACCCATCTCAGATATTGCGAAAAGTAGCTACAACATATCAGATATCTACTCCCAATTGTCTGAGCCGGCTTTACCACCAATTAAAGCAGGGGTCCCTTGCAACTTTGGCTGACTGAAGAATTCTGGCAGTTGAAGTCTGACAAGTCTTAAGTTGCCAAATTTGGAGACCCCTGCATTAAAGTCCACAATGGGAGGTTGATTTTCCTTCCTGGGGTTTCCAGCTTTATCATCCAAACAAAATAAAAGTCAATTGTCAGAACCATGCCACTCGTATAGCTAACTTTTCTGCTGACTTAAGTAATGTATTTTAAGATAGCCACAAAGAAGGGCCTGGAGACCTTTGTGGATGCAGAGAAGCACTGATATTCTCTTGTTTGCACAAGGGTGGCAAGGGAGTGCCCATATTCTTGACAGAGGAGGTTAATGATTATTAGTTTCTGATGCTATAGTGAAGTGTTTTCAGCTGCTTCCCTGCTAGAAAGAGAAAAGTGGTTGGCTTCATTTTTCCTACAAATGAAAGATTTTTTTAAGCCCACAGGTCAACTGATTAACACCAGAGGAAAGGCAGGAAGCACAGAGGACACAAATAGGAGTCCTGCATTAGAAGATGCTGTGATGTTAAACCAGAGGTGGTATTCAGCCAGTTCTGACAGGTTCGGGAGAATCGGTAGCGATAATTTTGATTGGTTTCGAGAACTGGCAAATACCACATCTGATTGGCCGACTGCATAGCCATGCCCACCAAGCCATGCCCATAGAACCAGTAGTAAATTTTTTTTGAATCCCACCACTGTGCTAAACCCAAATTAACCACTATCCCAGGTCAGTTCTGGGCCACCAACAGGCAAATAAACAATAGATTACACTCACAATGTTCTGCTTGATGAACATTTTGTTCCTACGAACAAAAAAGATATACGGTAGATAGATTAACAGAGTTGGAAGGTACCTTGTAGGTCATCTAGTCCAGCCCCCTGCCCCTACACCATTTCTGACAGATGGCAGCCTAGTCTCTTCTTGAAAGCTTCCAGTGATGAAGCTCCCACAACTTCTGAAGGCAGGCTGTTCCATTGGTGGATTGTTCTCACTGTTCCTTATTTCCAGGTTGAATCTCTGCTTGTTTAGTTTCCATCCATTATTCCTTGTCTGGAGATTGGACAGCCATTTGTCCAAAATGGTATAGAGTCTCTTGCTTGAGCAGCAGGAGGAGCAGCAGGTTGGACTAGAACAGGGATGGCGAACCTATGGCACGCAGAGCCATTTCAGCTGGCACGCAGAGCCATTGCCCATTTCTCTTCTGGGTTCTGGCGCACCGGCCAGCTGGTCTCTTTCGGTTTCTGGCGCACATGTGAGCGTGAAGACTAGTTGGCCGATGTGCATGCGGCTGAGGAGAACCCAAGTGCCAGCATGCACATGCTGGCCAGGCATGCTCCTCACAGGTGTTCTCAGTGGTGGGCTGCTGGTGCCCCAACCCAAGCCCCGGGAATGCTGACATCCCTTCCCTCTGAGGCCAGGACGGGGCTCCGGCTTTCCAGAGAAGGGAGGTGGCATTCTCCTGTCTAACTTCCTCTCTTCACCGGCAGAGCTGGCGCATATGCACCAGATAGCTGGTCTTGCATGCATGCGCAGAAGACTGGGTGGTCGGTGCACATATGTGTGCCAGAAACCAGAAGATCATGTGCTCTTTTGGTTTGCGGCACACTGGAGCATGCACACACTCACTCGATCCCATTTTTGGCACTCGGTGCCAAAAAGGTTCGCCATCACTGGACTAGAAGACCTCCAAGGTCTCTTCCAACTCTATTATTCTGTCATTCTCATATTCTGAAAATGTAAGTTTGACTTTAAAAAGTGTCAACAAATGATAATGTCCGATAAAGTCAAACAGAGTTTCAAATGCAGGTTAATTAAACTAATTGGCTCTAGAGACAAATCTCTGAGAAAAATTGCAATTCTACCTCACTCTACCAAGTAAATATATTGGAATCAGCTATGCCATCCAAGATTGATCTGCAAGGCAACTCTGAAGACTTTAAATTAGGCTGAGCTATAATCAGATATGGTCTTAATGTTCCCCTTTTTTTTGGAGCAGAGTGATATTAAACAGGCAGTAGCTTAATGTATTTTAGTGTATGTTAAAATATCCACTTCATTCTTTGATCAAGTTTTAAGTTGCATTCTTGTAATTTGATTATATACGGTATTTCTTGCTATCTTTTTCCCTGTTTCTGTTTCCATATTTGAATGTGAGTGGTTTTTTT
Source organism: Aparallactus werneri (assembly GCA_032468035.1). Taxonomy (NCBI): domain Eukaryota; kingdom Metazoa; phylum Chordata; class Lepidosauria; order Squamata; family Lamprophiidae; genus Aparallactus; species Aparallactus werneri. Next base: position 3,850 of record JANHFQ010080426.1, on the reverse strand, counting down.
TAGGGAATGCCATTCTTTGGTTCTTTTGGTTGAGACATTTATAGTGTTGTACGCAACTCAGAAAAGTAACTCAAATGGTATTCTTTTGTTTGCATTTTTAAAATTTTTTTTGTATGCCGGCTAGAGTTGCAGTGGAGTTGGGTGGCCTTAAAAATCAATTAGTCAACCAGTTTCGTTAAATTATATGATTTCCGTAGAGTAGCTGACCCTAATAATTATCTCAGGTAGAGGTGGGCAAGTTGTATTTATTTGATGTATAATCTGCAATTTTTTCCCTGGTGAGTACTTAACAAAAATTTAAAAAATCATAATAAAGAAAAGCACAGATTAAAATTGCCAACAAAATGATTACTAAAGGCATTTTTCTTTTATTCTGTGCATGATGTACGATTTTAGGATGCTGCATAGACAAATCCCTGCAGTTTCCTTGGCAACTTTCAGGCGCCAAAGATCAGGCCCACAGCGTCCAATTAAACCAACTTATTGTTAAACGGCCTGTGCATAGGAATCTTCTCAACTAATGATTAGCATCTGCTTAATAAGAGTCAACAGAATTCAAGGAACATTGGACTTAATTCACTTGTGGCTATGGAGGAATTCTAGGCTGATTCCTCTTTTAACTCCACCCCTAGATTCTTCCTGTTTTTCTCCTTTTCCAGAAGTGGTTTGCCATTGTCTCCTTTCAAGGACTGAGAGAACATGACTGGCCTAAGATTACCCAGCTGGCTCCATGCACAAGGCAAAATTACAGCTCACAGTGTTCTGGTTTCTAGCCTGATGCCTTTACCACAATATCAAACAGGCTTTCAAAACATCTACGAATGGATTATTAACCAGGACTGTTTACTCAGCCAGTTGTACAGCTTTGTGTGTGTGCATGTGTGTGTGTGTGTGTGTGTGTGTGTGTGTGTACCCCTTAAAGAAGGATTCAAAGTTTATAGATTTTCCTTTATGTCATTGTTGATAAAAAGAAAAGAAGTCTGCCTTTTATTCCACAAGATGAGAAAGACAGCTGGAAATTCAGATAGGGAGAGAGAGGCTAAAATCACTCCTATTCAGAGTTTTGCTCTATAGCGATTTGTCTCATGGGGCTCCAGAGTGTCTGAACATATCAAACCTCTCTGAGATTAAGCTGACATCTTCCACATTTGTTAAACACAAGAGTTTACACTAATTGCAGCTGCTTGCTTGAAAACAGATGTTTTGGGAAGTCAACTTGACTTTGCCTTTGATTTAAATTACAGATAGATTTAGGCTGAAATATTCCCAACCCAGAAATGCAGAACCACTTCAGAAGAATAAACTAACCTGCTTATTTAATTGTAACTTTCAGTAAAGAATATCAGAATATTTTTAGGACTCCTTTCCATAATGTGCCAGAAAGATAGAGGAGTTAAAGCAACAGTCTAGAAAGTGGAAACTATGAGATCTAGTCTTACTTTAAGTACAAAGCCAGTGATCTGTCTCAGTCCTAGGAAGGAGACAATGGGAAACCACTTCTGAAAAGCCTTGACAATGGTAGGGCCTGACTTGGCAATTGCCAGGACTCAAGAGTGATTCAAAGGCACCCAAACAAACCAAGATACACAACGGTTATTGTCTGAAGGGAAGTCACATCGTCATTATAGGATTTTGTTTATTAAGAATTTGCTAATAACCAAGTGCAGATGCACTCCAATCCAATTCACATCATCCATTCAAACTCAAGCCAGTCTCTTGGAGTTGGGTGACATCCGGATTGAATACACACACACATTATGTTTTGATACAAATTATGTTTTGATATGTTACAGTTATTCAAATTTGATAACAATGTAGGAAAAGGCAGCACTCCCCAGGGTTATTTTGCTAACATGCAAGATTGACTCTAATTTATTGAACAAAGCAAATATTTATTTCACTTTACCTGTGAACACTGTTGTTCTTAATACCCATTTTTATTTTTCATACAAGAAAGTCAACTGTCAACTGCAAAATGACTTTTGTATCTCAGTTTTGCAATGTTTATAGCATAATGCAAATCTAGCCATCGGTTATGTTTGCTAGTGCTGGAAGAGGAAGGACCTAAGAGAACATTATAATTCTGCTTTCTTTAAGACTGTCTTGAAATTTCTTGTGAGTCTTTGCTGAAATTCTCCAGTGGCTAAATTTTGTATTCAGTAATTTATTATATTCTCTTTCAGACTTACCTACAACTCCCATTTTGTAAATGTACTAAATGTAAATGTATTATGGACAATGTTGAAAAAAAATAGACTCAAGATCGGTATATTTTCCTAAAATTAGAGATGTGGCAAAATGGCAACTGCCTATTTGTAACAGGCGAATGATAAGAAAAGTTGGACTTCTGAATGTTACCTTGAACATTGAATGCTTTGCAGGAATGATTATGGATGAAGTAATGTGAAGGGGAGAAATAAATAGAGAGTAAAATGCATGTCATTGCATATGTGTGCATTGAGTGGTCTGTGGTGCTCTCTGAGCTTGGTTGTTTGCTTGCAGACTTTTTATTACCCAGCTAGGTAACATCATCAGGGCGAGGTGATGTTATCTAGCTGGGTAATAAAATGTGTGCAAGAACACAACCAAGCACCAAGGACGCCTCAGTTCAACTTTGAGCTACAAATATTCTCTTCTATTGGTATACATTGTGGGCAGCAGCAATGCTCATGTTGAAAGCATAAACCTTCAGCTAATTTGTGCCACATGCCTATGTTTTGAATGACTCTTGTTCTGCAGCAGGGTATAGATGCCAAGGAGAGATTCTGCTAGGAAAATAATTACATATTAGCTCACCTGCGTTGATGTGGCATTTCCCTGGCATTTCTTCTGTCGTGGTACATTTGAAGATGTCATTTGGTTTTGCAGCCACAGATTTTATGAATGAGTCATCCCATTGATAGCCTATTAAGCATAGAAAGCTGAATAGACAAGTCTGGAGGTTTTGCTAGTAATACATCAGGCGGGTGGGCTCAGGCTACGATGAATGGGGGATTTCCTTGGCAGGGGATCTGATGGCCTTTGGACCAGCAAAATATTTTTAAGGCTGAGTCGCTTACTCGACTTGCAGGGGGATTGTTCTCCCTTGTGCTGTTACCCAATAATTGCTCTCTGATCTTTCAAGCGAACTAGCAGCTCTGGGCAGCTGGTCAAAAAGGAATGGAAACAGCTGCATTTATACTTCTGATTGTTATCTGTTGCAATTTACAGATAGTTCTTGATTTAGGACTGCAATTAAATTATTAATTATTGAAATTTAAAAAAAAATTTAACTTTTAAATTGTTTCCCACGTTTCTAAATTTTAATGAAATTTGTATTTTATTGGATGTTTGGTTTAATTGTTTTTTAACTTTTGTAGTGCATGTTTTTATGTTGTACGCTGCCCTGAGTCCTTCGGGAGAAGGGCAGCATAGAAATCCAATAAAATAAATGAATAAATATAATAAATTGAGCCCAGGATTGATGTTGCTAAGTGAGAAATGTGCTAAGTTAGTTTTGCCCCATTTTCCGACTTTTTTTTGCCACATTTGTTAAGTGAATCATTGCACAGCTGTTAAATGAGCAACCTCGTTGTTAAGTGAGTCTGGTTTCCCCACTGGCTTTCTTGTTAGAAGGTCGCAAAAGGGAATCCCATGGCCCCGGGACATTGTAACCATCATAACTGGACTTAGGGTAGTGTACTTGAATGCCAGGTCGGTGGTTTATAAGGCCCCCCCTTGTGAAAGAACTAATCGAGAGGGAGTCCGCCGACCTGGCATGCATCATGGAGACCTGGTTGGGCCCGGAGGGAGGAGTCCCTCTGAAGGATATTTGCCCACCAGGTTTCCAGGTGCTTCACTGCCTGAGGGT
>JANHFQ010075607.1:0-11312 GCA_032468035.1 Aparallactus werneri | reverse complement strand
TCATTTTTAAATTTAATAGGAAACTGTAACTTTTCTTTATTATCTTATTCTCCAAATCAATATTATTTTATCCAATTCCTGCCAATCTCTATAAATTCCATACTCCTTGACATCTTTTTTATATCTAGTTTTTATTTGCCCATAGGCCCACCAATCCAATTTAGTTCCTAATTCTTCTAATTCTTCTTTTGTTTTTAACTCTCCCTGATTATTTAACAATTCTTTATGTTATTTTTTTTATCTGGGGCTAGTAGGTTTGGGTATATGATAGCCTCCATCGTTGATAACCAACTCGGGACCTTGATATACAGTTTATTCTTAATGGTGTACCAGGTATCCAATAACGCCTTTCTAATATGGTGTCTTCCAAAATAACCCTTAGGACTCCTCTTTTCCTCCCACATAAATGCATGCCACCCCTTTAGTAGGTCATGCCCTTCCAAAGTTAATATCCTTTTATTTTTAAGTGCCATCCAATCCTTTAACCATGTACATTGTTGCCTGATAATAGATTTTTTTAAAAAAATATTCATATTTTTATGCTGCCCAATTCCCAAAGGACTCTGGGTGGCTTACAGAATCATATTTCCCAATCCGGGATGCCTAGTCCCCTTCTTTCTTTTGCCTCCTGCATCATTCTTAATCATATTCTTGGTTTTCTTCCCTGCCAAATGAAATTTGAGGTTATCTTTTCTAAATCTCTAAATAATTTTTTCTTTAGGGGAATTGGAATGTTTTGAAATAGGAATAGCAATTGGGGAGGGGGATATTCATTTTTAAGGTTGCAACCCTTCCCAAGACAGATAATTGTAAGTTTTTCCAGTTATCCAGGTCAATTTTTATTTGATATACCAACCTGTCATAATTATCCTCTTTAAGTGAACTACCTTTTGCTGTGAGCCATATTCCTAGATATTTAATTTTTTTTGTTGATTGAATACCCAGTTCTTCTAATTCTAATAAATATTTCTCTTCAAATATTTGTCATTATTTTTGTCTTCTGTTTATTAATTTTTAGACCCGCTACTGCCCCACATTTTTCTAATTCTCTCAGTAAAATTACTCCCGATTCCTTCGGTTTCTACAATACAAAAACCATGGCGTCCACAAAGGCCTGCATTTTGTACTGTTCTTTCTTAATTGTTAAACATTTAATTTCCATATTTTGTCTAATAATTCTAAGCAATGTTTCTAGCACTAAAATAAATATCAACAGAGACAGAGGGAATCCTTGCCTTGTTCCTTTTTTAATTGCAAATTTGTTAGTTTCTTCCCCATTTATCAAAATTTTTGTCTCCTATTCTAAATAAAGTGTTTGAATTGTTCCTATAAATTTATCTCTGAATTCCATAAACTTTAGCTGCTGAATTATGAATCTCCAATTTATATTATCAAAAGCTCTCTGGGCATCAATAAATATTAAAGCTACTTTTTTCTCCAGGTACATTTCATAAAATTCTAAAATATTTACTATCATTCTCAAATTATTTCTTAGGTATCTAGATGGGGGGAAAAGGAGAAACAACTAGTGGACACTTAGGAAATTGCTGGCTGATGAAATTGTAAAAAAGTATTGCATAGCTAAAATTGTGTATGAATTAGAAAATTGATTTTATAAATGCTTATTTCCTTTGGAACTAAATAAATGTATTGATTAGAGGATAGAGTATATAGATTGTTATTTATAATTGATTGATAGACTAATCTAATCTAATCATATTGTTATAATTATTTAATTAATTAATTTGTTGCAGCCAGGTGCAAGGACACAAGACAGATCAAGCTCTGAGGTGTATGAAAAGGTTTATTGCGCAGAGATTCAAACAACACAACACAAGGTTATGACAAAGGTCTGAATCTCCCGATCTAAAACTTCAGTTCTCATTTATACATTTTCTGAGTAAAATTTCCGCTCTTCACCCTCAGCCTTTTTATTGTTCACTCCCTTTTTACCTACCCATAGACTAACTTGTTCCATTATAATACGAGAGGGATCATAACATTGGACTCCGTCCTTGCCAAAACATCTATGGTATAATGTAGATTGATGCGTACATGGTTTGAGATTCCCAGTAACACAACCTTCTGGTTGATGGGTATGGAATATCAAAGTGGAGTTCAGACGTCCATGTCTACTAGTTATCTTAATACATTCTGTACACACATTTTCGTCATTTTCAAGAGGAGCATAACAGGTCGCCCTGTTACCTTTCCAACATTGAAAATAGGTCCTTTTGTTCCTTGTACAAGGCAGCAGTTTTCCTGAATCACAAGATGTTGGGACCCCTGGCTTAAAAAAAAAAGCATTTCCCTCCTTTGTTTGGACATAGCAGTCACTGCAATTCTGCTCAGAGGTCACTTCCTTATAGCAAAGTATCCCCTGAGAGCCATTACAGCGTTTATACACAGCGTTTTTATGAGTGCAAGTCAATAAGTCAAATTGGGTACAGGAAAGTGGCTTAGAATTTGAGAATTGAAGGTTTCCTTTTTCAACACAAGGGTCACAGGTCCTGTCTTCAGACTGAGGGGTAGCCCTCCGATGCCGAGCAACACTTTTGGTTACTTTAGGCGTCTGGGGCTTTCGGACTCTTTTACTTATGGGCTGGATGGACATCATGCATGTTCCTTTCCACCCCGTCTTCAACTGGGAAATAGTGTTAGTCTTATCCTATCCCCAGTACAAGGGGTCTCCACATTCCAACTTTATGGCCGGTAGGTCCCCTTTAAAAGGTGCTCTGGTACATATGCCTCGTCTGAGTGCATATCCCACCAGGGGGCATACTTCAGGTTTGCAAAGCCCCGATGCTGACAAGCTATGGTTACAATTCTATCAAATGCTCTGGGGTGCTGGCATGGATGTGGCAACATTCCATTCCAACAGTCAGGCATGAACAGAATCGGTGGATTTCCATCACAAATTCCTATTCCTAGGGTATAGGAGTATACCAACGCAGGTTCGTCCGTTGGATTACTCCATTGTCCCTCATTGCGGATACATACTCTATTGCCCTGTATTCCGGTTATGGGCATGAGGAAAAATACCCCAAGGACAATAGATGTCATGTTCCTTATCTCTATAGTATTCCCTTTCATGGTCTTTGAGTACTTTCTGAAGAGTCGGGCCCGTCTTGAGCAAGTAAAAAGGTACTCCTCGGAGGGGCACAACTTTATACTTAGATAACACATCCTCAATTATTACTACGTTGCACTCAGTAACACAGTCTATGTGGGTTACACAATCTATGCAATGTGCACAACAACAACAACCACACAAACACTCACAAAACCAACACATTCGCTAATGGGAGCCTATCGTCTCCCTGGATGGTAGTAGGCGGACAGATTAAAGAGATCCAGAAGGTCCTAGAAAGGAAGAAGATAATCAATAACACAATCGTTAGTACAATAGGTAAGACTATCGCTATCCAGGCCATCTACCGGGACACGTTTTACATGTCACTGGGCTTCTTCGTCTTCTACTCCCTTGCGTGGCAAGTCAGCTTCCGGAGTGACTTAGCAGGGGAGTTCTTTACTGTCGTGCGATGTAGAGTCTATTGCCGGTAAGACTCTAAGCAGAACAGTCTGTTGCTTCTTTGGGAATAGCGTCTACTAACAGGAGGAATACTTCAAATGGCAAAGAAAGGAAAACTTTTAGATTCGAGACATACAGGATTAGCATGGTATGCTAACATCTATTCAGTTCCCTTTCCAGGCAGATCTTAATGTCATCGGGTGCTTTATCGGTTGGGCTGCAGGCTTAGTTACGGCAGCCGGTAACTCTTCTATAGCCCTCTTTACTCTGGTCCAATGAACCCAAGATTTGGATTCTGCAATTTTAACTGCCAGAGAAGACACCAGGATTACCGAATAGGGGCCTTTCCACCGTCCCTCTAACGGTTCCTTTTTCCAGTGCTTGACCCACACCTTATCTCCTACTTTAAATTGGTGACATTTTGTAACTAATCTAGGAGGTACTTTTTCCATTACATACTTTTGAATAACTTCTACTTGTTTATTTAACTGTTGTACCATTTCTAAGTTCCACACTCCCCCCTTATGAGCCAAATCAGGCCAACCTGTCAAAGTTCATCGCAATAAATTAGGGGGTCGTGCAAACATCAACTCAAACGGGGACAGTTTATGAGATCCCTTCGGCGCACTTCTGATCGCATATAGGGCTATGGGTAAGGCATCGGGCCACTTAAGGTGAGTTTCAGTACATATTTTGGTAATCTTCTCCTTCAGTGTCCTATTCATTCTCTCAGCCGGTGCGGCAGATTCAGGATGAAAGGCACTGTGAAATCTCCATTTTATCCCGATCGCTTGTACGATAGCCTGATTTACTTTGTTTACAAACTCCGGGCCATTGTCCGAGGAGATATGACCTGGCAAGCCGTATCTGGGGATTATTTCCTTCAGCAAAAGCTTCGCAACTTCTCTAGCTTGCTTTGTTTTGGTCGGGAATGCCTCCGGCCACCCAGTGTATAAATCTACCATAACTAACATGGCCGTATATAAGCCACACCTAGGCATGTCAGTGAAATCCATCATTAAATAATCCATTGGGGTATATGATCGCGGCATGCACCCGGGTGGCAACAGTGGACCCTGCCTAGGATTTACTTTTGCACAGGTTATACACCTCGCCACAATTTGAGCCGTTATACTGGATAAGCCGTTAACAAAGTAATCTCTACTTAAAGCTACTTCTAAGGCAGTTTTCCCCATATGAGTAGCTTCGTGTGCCAATTTAACTAGGGTCGGAGCAACGGAGGACGGTACAAAAACGCGATTATCTGGCAGTATATACCAGCCGTTTTCTTGCCTTGCTTGTAAATCGGTCACTGCCTTCGTGCTTTCCTGGTCTGTATACGAGGGCTTAATTTCTGGGGGTATCACCCCTAAGTCCAACGCAATGTGAATAGACAAGTCGGGGGTCGGTCCGTACCTTTTAGCCGCTTCTTTCGCTTCTAAATCTGCTGCCCTGTTTCCCAAAGTTACAGGATCGTCCCCCCTTCGATGCCCTCTACAATGCATTACTGATACTCTCTTGGGCAGATTGACCGAGTCTAGCAATTTACTAATTAAGTGTCCGTGCAGTATGAATTTACCTGCGGAATCCCTAAAGCCTCTTTCTTTGTACACCGCGCCATGCGCATGCAGAGTTAAAAATGCATATTTGCTATCCGTCCATACGTTTAACGTTTTACCTTGGGCACGTTCCAACGCCCTTATTAAAGCCCACAGTTCGGCTACTTGGGCACTGCATCTGGGGCCTAAAGGGCCACTCGTAATTACTGAGTCTTCATCCACAATAGCATAACCTGCGACTCTATTCCCATTCCACATATAACTAGAGCCATCTGTGTACCAGTTTAGCTCAGCATCTTTTTGAGGAATGTCCGATAAATCCAGTCGAGAAGAGTACACCGTCTCTAATACCTGCAAGCAATCATGATGGGTATTCACTTCAGTTGGGAGCAGCGTGGCCGGGTTCAATCTATTAGATATGACCAGCTGCACTTGCGGGTTCTCAATCATCACTGCTTGATACCGTGCTAATCTCTGTCCACTAATCCATAAATGACCCTTCGTATCGAGTATTGATTGAACTGCATGCGGCGAGTGTACTTTAATGGGGCAGGAAAAAGTAAGTTTATTACAGTCCTGTATCAATTCTGCAATTGCTGCTAGCACTTTGAGACAGTGGGGCCATCCCCTCGCTACCCCATCCAATTGCTTGGAGAGGTAGGCGATCCATATTCTGCAAAACCCAGCCAAGCCCAAGAAGCTGCGTAGCTGCCTCTTTGTTTTGGGTTCGGCCAACGCCAAAATTGCTTCCTTTCTTTCTGTCCCTAGTGCTCTTTGTCCTTGTTTGATGTTGTATCCTAGATACCTAATTGTTTCTTTCACCAATTGAGCCTTATTCCGAGAGGCTCTGTATCCACAGTCTAACAACAATTTCAACAGTACTTTAGTATTATGCCAGCAGGAGTCCTCAGTCCTCCCTGTTACCAGTACATCATCTACATACTGCAGCACTATGTCTTCTTGCTGGCATGGCACATAGTACTCTAAATCTCTAGCTAACGCAGTTCTGAACAGAGTCGGCGAATTCTTAAACCCCTGAGGCAACCTTGTCCAGGTATATTGCGACTTGGTCTCTGAAAAGGGGTGTTCCCACTCAAAGGCGAAAATTGGTTGACTCTTTTTATGAATTGGTATGGTGAAGAAGGCGTCCTTCAAGTCTATTACTGAGAACCATGCTGCATGTGGGGGAATAAGACTCAGGAGGGTGTATGGATTTGGCACCGCTGGATATAGAGTAATTGCCAGGTTGTTGACTGGTCTTAGGTCTTGAACCGGCCTGAAGGACCCATCCTGCTTCCTTATGGGAAGGATAGGGGTATTCCATGGTGATTGTATTGGTACTAGAATACCTGCTTCCAAATATGTTTGGATTTGTTCAAATATCGCTTTGATGGCCGTCCTTGGGACTGGCCTCTGAGGAACTCTAACAGGAGTGGCTCCGGGCTTCATTTCGACTATTATGGGGTAATGGTGAGCGGCAAATCCAGGAGGGTTATCCTCGGACAATAATTCTGGAACCCCGAACTCAGCCCACTCTGGATTATCTCTTTGCTCTCTTTGTACCATTATCCTCCAAGCTTCATCAAGTGGGTGTCTGATTGTTATCTTGGGGGGTTGGTCCTGGAAGGAAATGGTAGCTTGTAATTTACTGAGGAGATCTCGCCCCATTAAGGGGACCGGACATTCTGGGATATACAAAAACTCATGCTGTAGTTTCGATCCTTTAACATCACAGATGAGTGGTTCCAGAATCGGCCTCCCTACAACTTGTCCCGAGACACCTTGAATTTGGATTTGGTGGGGACCCGGAGGGGCAAGTTGTTTGTTTACTACCGATCTAGCCGCTCTGGTGTCCACCAGAAAGGTGGTTCGTTGACCCCCTATCTTTAAAGTAACCAACTGCTCGGGCAGGGCCTGCTCCAAGCCTGGTCCCCGTCATTTTGACCACTTAGTCTCCGCTAATCCTACCGTCTCAGTTTCCTGCAGCCTTGCTTGCGACTCTGTTCCTCTTCCGATTCCCCTTCCTAATCCTCTGCAGTATCCTCTCCCAAATCCTCTTCCGGACCCTCGCATGTATGGCCTATTAAACCTGTTTCCTTCTAGCCAAACCCTGGGGTTCCTAGTTTGTTGGACATATGGCCCACGCCCAACTCCCCTTTGTTTCCCCTTTCGCCTGGGGCAATCCCTCTGCCAGTGCCTTCCTCTTTACAATACGCACACTGGTTGGAACCCAAGGGATCCCTAGGTTTGATTCCCTTCTATGGGCCATGGAAGTATACCTCCTCGTACCACCCCTACCTGAATGTCATCTTCTTCTACGTCGGAACCGGGGGCCGATCTACTGGTTCCCCTTTTGAAACCAGATTTTTCTTTTGGTCTTACACTGCCATCACCCCCTGCAGCCAGGCCGCCATCGGTGGCCTGCGCTTGGTATGCTGGGGGGAGGCCTAACGCCTGAGGAAGTACAACAGCCTGAGGAGGAGCCCGGGGAGGGGGTGCATATGGCAATGGCCAGTCCTCCTCCCTATCTTCTCCTAGTATCTTTTTGCCTGCCTCTTCTATTTTTTTATCCCAGCCAACCTGTGTATGCGGTGGCAGAGGGAGGCGGGCTACCATTAAATGGATTGCGTCATGGTCGCCCAAGTTGCACTTTAAAAGTTCATCGGATTTGAGCATTACAGCCACAGACCATCGTTCTATATATGGCAATTGATCAGGGTATTTATCACGATATTTTGTAAGGTATGTCCATAATTCATCAATGACTTTCTTATCGAATGACCCCCCAGATGGCCATCCTGTTCCCATTTTGGGCCATAAGCCTTTACACAGTATCCTGAGCCTTCTTTTAGAACAAGGTTTTAAAGGGGGGGGGTTCTCCCAAAGTATGTATTGAATCCCTTTAGCATGCATTCCAAAGGGGTCTTTGGTTTGCTTTGTTCTCCACCCATCCTGACAACACTGCCACTGACTCGTAGTCCCGGAGCTCACGGTCACTAACGAGAACTGCAATGGCTTAACCACCCACACAATCCCAATCCTCACACGGACTTCGTTAGGGTCGCCGCCCCGAGTCCAGGGGGGTAATTAGGCCCCCTCTTCTGTCCTCAAACGGGACAGGTAACACAATTTTACAATACTCGCCTGATTCAGGTACCACAATTTTACAATACTCGCCTGATTCATGTGATCACAGCTGCCCCTCTCCTGGCCAGGAACCTTCATGACCTTTCTTGCACTTCAGGGTTCTTGGACTCATCCAGAGCACAGTCGATTCCGCAGGGCGGTCGCTACCGTCTCCCGGAGGAATTTTCCCCCGTGGCGCCTGGAGAATTTTCAGGAGCAACTGCCCGGCGGACCCGAGCGGTCCGACGGCCCTCAGCAAAATATTGCCTTGACCTTTTGTTGTCTAAAGTCCCATCTGGGTCGCCACCTGTTGCGGCCAGGTGTGGCCAGGTGCAAGGACACAAGACAGATCAAGCTCTGAGGTGTATGAAAAGGTTTATTGCACAGAGATTCAAACAACACAACACGAGGTTATGACAAAGGTCTGAATCTCCCGATCTAAAACTTCAGTTCTCATTTATACATTTTCTGAGTATAATTTCCTGTGCAGATGGTCAGTGCTATAAGGAAATGAAACCATATATGGAAAGCAGAATTTAAGCAAGCATATGCAACTTTTTTGGATATATTTGGCCTTTTATGGCCGTTTACCTAGTCATGCTTCATCAACAACAGGATGTTCTCAAGATTTCACATATTAAGCAATCTTAAGCAATCTTAATGTGTTGAGCAAAGCAGTCTTACAGAAGCAGAAGAAGCACTTTAAGATTTGATCCAAAGTTTATAGTTTTAAGGCCTAGAGGCCTGAAGCCTGAGGATACATATTAATCAGATCCTGGTATTTTCCTCTTCAAATTAACTCATAATCTATAGATAAGAAATAGTGAGTGTGGGAAATTGTTTGGGATAGTGATAGTGATCTGGATTATACTTACAGATTAGTGCATGTAATAGTGATTGTACAAAGTGGTAACTCAAAAGGAAGATTGGGGGTATATGAGACTGTGGAACTCTTTATTTTGTTGACCAGAGATGAGTTGGTCTTTGACTTTAACAATTGTGAAGTCAGGAAAGAAAAATTCATCAACACAGCCTCCCTTTACAGCCCCTCCATCAAAAGCGATTGAAATTATGGCCAGTCCAGACAAGAACATTACAATGCAAAATATTCAGACAATCTTGCAGGCCATACAGGAGACTATGACAAAAAATCAGGAGACCATGGTGAAAAACCAAGAGACCACAGTTAAAAATCAAGAGGAAATGAAAAAGGAGATGGGAGACATAAGAGGAGACCTAAAGGGGCTGGGGGAAATGATAACAAACATCCAATCAATGATATCAAAGAACAAACAACAAATGCAAAAGGTAGAAGAGAAGACAGAGCGGATAGAAGGAAGGATGGAAAGAATTGAACAAAGACAACTGTCTGTTAATAAGAATCTGGAAGTCGATTTAATTTTTCTTGAGATGGAAAAAGATGCATTCTATCTTAGATTTCAGAATATACTTGAAGAGAAAGAGGAATACCTCACAATAGTGGTGACTGAATTAATTGCTGGTATTTTGGAGAGAGATAAACAGGAGGTTCAGAGGGATCTGGATGAGGTGTTCAGAGTCCAAACAAATTACACTAGACATCATAAACTCCCAAGGGAAGTACATATTAGGTTTAATAAAAAAGCAGTGAGAGATGAAGTATATAAGAGGACTAGAGAGGGAATGTTGACATTTAAGGGAGAGAAGTCAGGACCCTGAAACAGGACCATTGTCTCTCTTCCTTCTTGATGTAATGTCCAATAATCTTTTAATCCTGTTTCCCTGCTTTCCCTATTTCCCCTCATGAATTCTGCCACCACATATATCTTGTGGCTGCTGGTTGCCATCTTCCCCCCTCTGGAAATCGTTTTGCTTGTTTTTCTCACTGACCGTGCATGCCCTAATCCACTCCAGTTTCCCTTTAAGATATTTGGAATTCCCTTTTCGATATAGTCCGTTTTATTTTTGATTTCTCTTAAAGTAATCTTCTTTATTTTTAAGTTGCTCTTTGCTTGCTTCACCCGATCTTTATTTTGTATCATTGGTATAAATCCAAGTTTATTTTGCTTCATCATTTCCCCCCTCTCATTTAAGCTCTGATCGCCATTTTGATTTTTTGCCACTGCTTTTTCATTTACTCTTAAAATAATCTTCTTCATTTTTAAATTGTTCTTTGCTTGCTTCACCAAATCCTTATTTTGTTGCATTGATACAGTTCCTAATTTGTTTTGTTTTATCTTTTCTCCCTCATCTTTAAAGTCCTGATAGCCATTTTTATTTTCCACCACCACTTTTTCCTCTTCCCAAATAGTCTCATCCTTATCCTCCTGTTCCAACCATTCCAAATATTTGCCCAGGGCAGTGATTAATTTGTTCCATGCATCATCAAACCTCTCCATATTGACCAGCTTAAAAATAGTCAATTTTAATTGCATATTCTATCTATCAGCTGGAAGCCACTCCACCCTCTAGTAACTCAGTCAAATGCTTGTAGTTTAATCACTTTTTGCTCAATCTAGATTTTCGCCGCCAGTAAATTTCCAAGCCCCTTTAAAAATTATTTCCATGAGAAATCTTAGGATATATAGGATTTCAATCCTGTGACTCCCGAGACAGTGAATAGGATAATGGGGAGGCTTAGCTTCACCACATGTTCATTGGACCCATGCCCCTCCTGGCTTGTTTACGTGGCAAGGGAGGGCACCTGCAGCTGGCTCCAGGCAGTAACATCTGTTTCTTTGTGGGAGGGTAACTTCCCCGCCACCTTGAAGGAGGCGGTGGTGAGGCCCCTCCTTAAGAAGCCTGCCCTCGACCTGGTTGTGTTAGACAACTTTCGGCCTGTTTCCAACCTTTGCTTTGCGGTGAAGGTTGTTGAGAGTGTGGTGGTACAACAGCTCCCCCAGTTCCTGGAGGAAACGGATTATCTAGACCCCTACCAATTGGGCTTCAGGACTGGGCACAGCACTGAAACGGCATTAGTCGCACTGGTAAATGATCTCTGGCGCACCAGAGACAGGGGTTGTTGGTGCTTTTAGACCTCTCAGCGGCTTCTGATACCATCGACCATGGTATCATGTTGCGACTGCTGAGGGGGTTAGGAGTGGGAGGCACTGTTT